>VYZW01047989.1:1209-34067 GCA_013401315.1 Balaeniceps rex
TTACCACTTCTCAAGAGTTTAGCTCGATTAATGTTACTAACTAGACCTTAGAAGTGGACACCTGCCATTTCAAAACCACTTCTTAATCTCGTCAGTAGCCAAGGGAAGAGGATTAGAGTATCTCATCATTCTACCACCTCCCTCACCTGCTCCTCAAAGCCCACACAAGAAGATGACATAAGCAAGAGTCCATGCCTCAAACACATCCAGTGAAGTCACAAAATGAAGTTACCAGCAAGAACACACATTTGGTATGCACATTCCGCACCTATTTGACTTTATCAGAAGAAGATTCTTTCTGATTTATAGATTCTGATTTAGATTCTTTACAATTTATATCATAAGTTTGTTTCTGCCTTGTAAAGGCCTCAGTTATTTCTACTTTAGCTTTCAATTACCACCAATCTTTTAAGCTCACTTGATGATAATGGCCAGTTACATTGACGAACATTTTCATACACGTCCATGCCAACCACTGCTCATTTCTACAGATAAACTTGCACTGCCTTAAGTAAAACTTAGTCTCTCTTCTGCACTGATTCAGTTTAAAAAAAAGTAAAAAAAATTGCAAATGTATGTGTGTGCAAGCAAATCAACCAAACCAACCTGAGACAGCAGTGCTACCAAACATATCGAGTCCTTTCCCCAACCACTGCTCCTCATTCTCATCCTAACACCACTTCTTTCCTGTTGGGGCAGAAGTATTTGTGCAGCCTTGCGGAGGAAACGTCTCCAGGTGAAAATTAAAGATTTTTTCACCGAGTATTTTTTCAGTCTGATCAGTTCCCTAACCCAGCTCTTTCTCCAACTACTAAATGCTTGAGCCAGTACAACAGGAAGATCAGTGCAGAAAAAAGCAAAATGACATTTTTTTTAGGTCTGGGGGCACGGGGATTGAAGTAGCACCAGTTTAAAATGTTCACCAGATTACAACCTCAGAAGCTGCATTTGCTTAGTATAAAGCAGATTTTTGAACTCCTTCAACAAACTAACATGGACACTCAACTACTAGGTTAAGCCTGGCTTGCTATTGGCATCACTCTAACAAGCAACTGTTTGTCCTTCATACACAAGGGATGCTTCACCAAAAACAAAGCAACTTATTATTTATTAAAGGCCAAGGCTAGAAGATACGTCATTTGATTAAATCAGAAGAAAGCACTGCATTTACACAAAATGCTAATTAAAAAAAAAAATGTATTTCCCATTTATTTAGGCACTTCAGAAAGAGATACACAGACTATGAACATTGTGTTATAATCACTATCACAAAGGCAATGAACGAAGGGCAATTTCACAATGCAGAATCTCAAGAATTAGCAGAGAACATGCCAATGTCAGAACCGGGAAGAATACTGCAGCAACCTCTGTTTCGCTCCATGCAGGCACAGCAAGTCCAAGCTCCTGTGCCACTTCAGGTACTAGTGCATGACATTGTATTGTCCACCTGCTTTGACTTTAATGTGTCTACGACATTTGTATAAAATGTTACTTATTATCGATTTGTCTTCTAGAACACAGAAGTAAGTAGTAAAACATCATTTGGCCGTTACAGTTCAGCACTGTTTCAAAGACATTTCATAGATATCTATACTTCAACAAAGTAAGACAAAACTGGAAGCTATTTTACTTACCAGACAAGCAAGTCTGTCAAGCAATGAACCGTTGGGCATGTATTCGTACACCAGACATGGCTGAGCACCATCACTGGAGAAACCAAGTAATTCTACTAGATTCTCATGCTGACACCTATAGCAAAAAAAAAAATCTATGCATATATGCTCTGAAAGACCCCCAACATTTGAGGCAAATACAAGTCAGAGGGAACTTGCTCCCCAGTTACTTGTTTCAGCCCTACTGCACATAGCCAGGTTTCTGCAGTGATGCTTTAAAACAAACAAAATAGAGCCACATTGTATACAAAACATTCTCGCTTAACATGAAAATCGTTAAGTTATGCTAGAAAGACAAAAATAAGGGATCGCACTAGCTAATGTGTTATCTGCCAACTTAGATTCCCATAAAAGGCTATAATGACATTGTATAACACTGTACTTACTCACTTTGCCATCATTTTTATTTCTTGATTAAATTGCTGTTTCAAGTCCTGAACACTAACATCAACCATCTATAAAAGGAAGTATTTGATGTTAACATCACTGGCCATATTAAAATGCAGAGTTGTTCATTAAAAAAATCGGAATTGTAAGCCTTTCTTTAGATTAGGTACATGTAACAACTACTTAACTGTTTACAATATTTTTTTTACTCAACTCAGAAATAAAGTATCAGAACATGATTTTTAATTCCATGGAATGCAATGTGACTGGACAAATGGATCCAGTTTCAGCACAGTCACTAACTTACCCATTTTATTTCACTGCAGTTACCCATAAATAGCACTTACTCATTACAAAATTAATTATTCACACAAACCATTGGTTATGAAGACTAAAATTCTGGGGCAATACCTATCTAGCTTGTGAATCGTTCATCTGATTCTGAAAAGGAAGCCTCCCTAGCACCCCTTCCCTTCTGCCACTTCTTGTGTGCAGGGGAGGGAGGGGAACTGTGGGAGCACTCTGCTCTTCCAGACAACTTGCCCGAGCCATGCAAAAGAGAGCTACAGAAAGGGCAAGACTTCACCTCTGGTGACTGTGCCAACTCACACCACTCATGGGACTACAGGACAAGGTTCTCAACTCAACTAACGTTTAACATGGTGACACTTTTTGAAGTGTACCATTCAACACTTTCCACAGATAAACAAGTCCATACTATAAAGTACAGAGTCATTAAAAAGACAAATGCCCAGGACAACTCACAGCAACGAGCTTCTTGACAGCCACATTTCTGCCATTGATGTAGCCTTTGAACACAACGCCAAAGCCACCTTCTCCCAGTTTATTACCTCCAGCCGATTCTGGTCGTGCATCAAAATTATTTGTAACACTTTCCAAGTCATGAAACCAAAAATTATGGAAATCTGAAAGACATATTTACCATTTAGCACAACTATGTTTTCACTTAAGAACAAGAGTATTGAATAGATTCTCTGCTTCAGTTCTATTAAACCAAAAACTTGCTACCATGCAAATCCTGACATAGTGGAGCCCTGCTTCCAGCTTTGTGATGAAGACACCAAGCAAAAAAAATGAAACGCAGATAAATATATATAATTAGCTATGTATAATTTTCTTCACAACTAACACTGTAGCAGCCTTCTGATTGTGTTTTTTGTTAATACTCGTAATACAGGTAATAGAAATTAAATGTGCAGCAGATCAGAGAGAGACCCAAACTGTGTCTGATGTAAAAAAATATCTAGATCACATCATGTTTCTGGCAGCAATCCAAAAGTGGACCTTTAGGAAGGAAGAGACCAACCATATACTTTCCTAGAATGCTTTCTTTAGTCATCTTTTACCGAACATCCTTAGTCATTTCTGACATGTAAAATCCAGCTTTAAAACAGAAGATGCTAAACAGTCTACAAAATCAGTACTGAAAAAGGGCAACAGGATTACGTGTAGCACAAAATAAATTGCAATGTAATTAACAGCCAAGTTTTCCATCACAGTACCCACCTTATTGGCAAGGTGCATCTCATATTCAGACATCTTACTGTCCAAGCTAAATTCACAGCCACACAGAACAAGAGCAAAAGCAAGATGCTGTTTCCCATAGATGCATGATGCTAGGAATATAGTCATTACTCTAATGCATTCCTACGATTTATTTCACGTGGGGTGAAGGACAGATCAGTGAAAAAGATTGTACTTAATGCTACCAAACTAAGTGCCTACCTGTGTTACCAGACTCTGAGCTGCTATTTTCTTGACTTAAGTAGGGAGGAGCTGAATGTTGCTTCTCAGTACTTGGAGCTAAAAGAGGCTTTACAGATGCCACTTCTTTTTCCTGTATAGGCAGTTGTTTCTCATGTATAGGCAAGGTTTCCTGTGAAGAAAGAGGCAATGTAACTTCTTGTGCCATCCTTACAGCTTCTGAAAATGGAATTTAGAAAAAGCATTAACTATGTTAGGAATCAGAAAAAAAAAGTAACAGTGATGCCAGTATTTACTAAAATTAGGAGACACGTAAGCGTCATGAGAAGGTTATATTCTGCCACCATGTGTAACCTGCAGGACTCGTATGTAAACTTGAAACTCTTATTTAACTGTTATTAACAAATAATGGAAAATGGAAAATATATCCACTTTTGGTTATTTTGACCTAATCCTTTCTGATTTCCAAGTTACTGTGAAGCTCTTTAGCAACTTAGAAACTGAGAACACAGTACAAAATGTACAAGAGTAACGGTTACCTGGAAGCAGAAGGCTTGCTGGTGCTAGGAATTGATTCCTAATCAGCAGATGCACAAGATCACCAACCGTACAGTTTGTTGTTCCCCAGTCATAAAGTAATTCACACGTGGGGCTCTTTCCCATTTGTACAAATGCCTCAAATCTCCTTAAAAGATAAATTTAAAACCAACATTAAAAAGTGACCTCAAGAGCCATGAAGAAGGGAGAGAGATTAAAGGTAAATGACAAAAAAAAAAAATTTAAAAATTCTGAATGTACTGAACTGTATTGTACAATTATCTGCAAATCTTCTGAAAATGCAGCTAAAAAACCTAAAGAAATTCAAACTCTGCAGAAAAATATGCAAAATACAAGAAAAACTAAGGGAAAAATATGCATACATGACTTCAACATTTTCTCCAGGACCCATAATGTATCAGCACATGGGACTAGCAGAGAAGAGAATGTCAGCGAGAGAGAGAGGGCAAATCAGAGCCAGATGAAATGGAAAACAAATTAAGTGTTTTCCATCCTTTTGGCATTCACACTTCATTTTGAATATTTTGAGACGGGCATTAATCAGAAATTGAGATCCATTATTCTGACTGATTTATTATTATTATAGAATGACAAACGAAGATTTAATGCTGACATCACTACAAAGATGGGAAACCCAAGATAATACGTAGGGTATTTAAAATCTCATAATCTTTGAAATAGCTTAAGGATTCAACAAGCTCTTTCAAGCAACAAGGTGTTCATAAAATACTGCTAACATTACTTCTAAACTAAACTTGTTAGTTTTAGGCCTTGGGCATTTTCTTGGGAACAGTGAATTGAGAGTTACAGTCCAGTTGTCTCTTGCGCTGTTCTTGTACGAAGATGCACGATGAAGTCAATGTTTATTAGTCTCTAGGGTACAGAAAGTTACACAGTCAATGCTGTATTGCTAAAAATACACACGTCCGTGGCTCTAATTAATTCTAATTTCCTTAGTCAATTTCCTTTGGCTATAGCTTGTCTGAAAACTGAACTACAGAATAATTAAGAGTAATTACCTTGAGTTCCCTAAGGAAATGGTACTGTAAGATGAGTACCATTAAATGTCCTGTCGGCACACAAACTGCAACAAGTTACAGTAATGGGATGGACAATGGTATGGGATGGACAACGGTATTTATGTTAGACAGTTAATAAACAAGATTATGTTACAAGACTTCAATATAGGACCTTATATGCATTTGGTTGTATCTGCTTTCACCGGAGGGATTGGTTATATCAACTGCTAATTTCTTCCATCCTTCTTGCGGATCGATGAAATCTGCCAGCTGCCTCATGAGCCCGTAGCTAATGCACCGGACGTACGTTGAAGCCGTCACGGGCTTGCTCATCTTCAGCTCCTAAGGAACACAAACGGCGCCGTTACCGAAGAGGTTCGCCGGGGTTGCGGCAAATCGCTAACGCGTCAGACCCGACATCGCAGCTGCTTCGCGCCCTGCCCGACAGCAGCCGCCCCCGTCCCCCTCCTCACGGCCCCGCGAGCCGGTTTCCGGCCGCCCAGCGAGGCCTGGCCCACCTGGGGCCGTCCCCCGCCACGCACCTCCCGCCGGCCCCGGCAGGCGAGCGCCCCCTTCCCCCGCCCCCAACCGGCGGCGAGAGCCACTTCACTTCACCTCGCCTCACCGAACCGAATCGCCGACCCCGTCGCTTCCTGGCGGCGGCGCCCACGACCCGCCCCGCCCCTCCCCGGGCGACTTGCTTCACGTCGGGCCTTCCCACTGCATCACTTCCCCTTTAAGAGGGAGGGATTCAACCTCTGACGACGTTAGCGTCACCGGGACGCCGACGATGGCTCGGTAAGGAGAAAGCGGAAGCGCTCTCCTCCTACGCGGCCTTCCCATAGGCTGCCCGGGAGATACCTCGCCCCCTCCGGCGCGCCGCTCGGCTGGCCGGGGGGGTCCCGCGCTCCCATTCCCCGCGGGCCCGGAGACGTTGGTACCGTCCTTGGGCCACTTCCTCCCCGGGGACGGACGAGGGGGGTGGGTGAGTCGTGGCGCCCCCTGGCGGCCATGGCGGGGGGCCTGGCGGCGGCTCGCGGGTGCTGGGGGCACGCGCGCGCGGGTCCCGCCCCGCGTGGCCGTGCCGTTGAACTGGCCCGTAACGGCCATTCGGGACCGGAGTGGAGCCGGCGGCCCTTCCTGCCTGCTTTTCAGCAGCCTTTTCTTTAGTAGTTGATATTTTTTTCTCCCCCCCGCCCCCTTTTTTGATTTTCTCCTCTTGCAGGTGTAGTGGTTTCTGGCCGGGAGCGGGGGAAGGCAGGGGAGCCATGCTTCGTTCCTTCAGCTACGTGACCGATCACGCCGGCTTCTGTGGTACTATCAAAAACTCACCGAGTGACTTCGTAGTAACAGAAATCGAGATGCCCCAACACTTACTTAGGGATACCCAAGCTGAATCGCTTCAGAAAACTGGCAAAGCACCGCTAGAACAAAGCCCATGCCTGCAGCAACCCAAAAAGCTGAGAAGGGAACTGTGTGCCGAGGACTGTCATGGTGGTGCGCCCAGTCCTTCAGAGCGAGACCCAAGCGGGGTAGGAGGCGACCGTTCTGCATCGCCTAACAAAAACCTGCGTGAGGGTGAACCTGAACTGGAATCTGGCCTCGAGGAAGGCAGTATATTGGATTCCTTGCTAGGCAAACCCATGAGTGAACTGCTCAATAAATTTGCTTGTGATCTGAAGGATGCATGGGACTTGGAAAATAATGGCAATGCTGGCACTGGGGAGTTCTCGCTGGGACCAATACTGGACAAGAAAAATCGAGCTGATTTACACAGTGCTGTTAGGCAGAAATTCCCCTTTCTAGTCACTGTTACAAAAGACAATGAAACGATTGTAAAAGGAAATGCTGATTACAGAGAACTTTGTCAGTTAGTGACTGAAAAGGAAACAAGTGATTTCTTTAAATTTTTAGATGCAAAGCTAGAAAATTCTACATTTTCTTTTGAGCCTGATGGAAACAAAGAGCACAGAAAGGTAGTTCACCACTTTATCAATAGAAAATTTGGAAAACTTCTAGAAACAAAATCTTTCACTGTGACAGATGTCAATGATCAGCCAAATATGTCAATAATGGTACGATTTAGAGAAAAAAGTTGGTCCAGAAAAAGGTCTGCTGGTGGTTTCCAGGGAAAACAAGATCTTTATACAGGTAAATATTACACTTTTGGTGAAAGTGTCACGTGTTATGGTGTTCTTTAGTAAGGCTGAGACTCGAATCATTTTTATATGATATACAGGCCTGGCTGACCCATTGTTTGTGCTGAAATAAATCATTAATGCAGTGTAGTTACATCACTGGAGAATGAGATGGATGAATCAAGTTACTGCAGTGATTTTATGTAAACTGTTCAGTGATAATGGTTACAGTTCTTTTGGTCGTAGCACTAACTCTGTGTTATTCCCTGTGTGCTAGCTTTCCCTTGGAGGTAATTAGGGGACTTTAGAAGAGGCATCTAGATGATGGACAAGTTAGTAAGGTCAAATTTGATTTATGATCTCATTCCTTAAAGCAGTTGGTTTCTGATCTAGAGAGTGTTTCTAGCAGTAAGTCAATATGTGTTCATTGAATTGTGTTGCATTTTATCAGGTACTGTTTTTAAAGGCAGCAGGGGTTTCTGGTTGTTCCAAGAATTTTGTTTACTGTGTCTTTATTTTTCTCTTTCAATACTGAAAAAGTCCCATTTCCTTTGGTTTTGTGGGGTGGGAGGACTGTTTCTTTGCAGTTTCCATGCTATTATAGTTTGAAGGGAAGAACCTGCCCATCTGTCATGGCAGAACACCTGTATGATTTTGAAGTGCAAATTCCTAATAATTCTGAGATGATTGTTTCAGCTTTCACCCTTCAGAAAGAAAATCTAGAAACACTAGAAGCAATTGGCTTCTTGGCCGCTGAACTTGGCGTTCTTCCTTCAGACTTCAGTTACACTGGCATCAAAGATAAGAAGGCTATTACTTACCAACCTATGGTTGTGAGGAAGGTGACTCCTGAGAGGTACTAACAATCTGGGTGCATTAAGTTTAGCACATATTTGTATATGTTAATAAGTATCAACGTGGTACAATCTTCTGAAGTGTTCTTATTGATGTGTCCTCCCTTCTCCTGTGTTAGAGCACAGTGGAAATGGCTTTAATATTTTGTGGCTTTAGGGAATATACAGCTTAGGGCTGAAGTCTCCCAGTGTTGGAATTTAAAGAAAAGTCTCGCCTTTCTCTGTATTTTTCATAATACGAATATACTGTATCTTCTGGGGCAGTATCCTTCCAATTTATGCTCGTGGGATCTACTTTACAATTTCTTAAATACCATCCACTAGCTGGAACCGAGAAGCAGCAGCCTATACTACATGACGCAACAGGTTTCCACATACTATCAAAGCATTGTCTTGTGGTCTGCAGACAACAACTTAAAAGCTTTATGTGGCTACAAAACTAAAGTAAATCATTACAAATATACTTTGGACAGATGCTGTCTTTGAGTGTTAAGTATCAACTTCTATTGTATTGTTCAGTTTAGAAACATGAGACTAAGTAAAGAAGATATCGCCAAACCTGAGGGCAGAAAATACATTCTGAATAACGTGTCAATAATACAAGATGTGCCTTTCCATTCCTCGTTTTTGCTGCTCTCTGTAGCCGGCTCAGTGGGTAAAAATATATATCAATAGTAAAATTCCACTGCAAACTGGGCTGTAAGGCCAGTTGTTCAAGAGATAATTAGCAAAACTTTACATTAATGTTTAAATGATTAAGCAAAATAGTTAAATGCTTCCAAGCCATTAACATAATAGGGAAAATAAAGAATTTTTATAAATATATAATTTATAGTTATTAAAATATTGCTTAGAATGTAAGCTCTTATTCTGAAAGTTTCCTTTGATTTGAATGACACTTACTTACACATAAGAACAAAGAGATTGAGTGGATACTTTAAAGGGCAAATACTTGAACTGTCATCTGTGTTTCCAATTACAAGCATGTGCAAGCACACGCAGAGAATCAGTGCAGTGAGTTTGTTTTTGTTAAGGCTGACCAAGAAAGAGCAATTGTGTTTTGGAGTCTGCTAGCGGACATTACTTTTTCTTTTTCTTTTTTTTTTTAATGAAAAACAGATTTTTAGGACTGAAGAGTAAATTACTTGTTTTTCAATAAAAAATGCAAAATTTGCTTCAGTTGCCTTGAGAAAGTTCAATGAATTGCTTCATTCCACTATCTGTTGAGCTACAGGATATGAGTGCAAATGAAGCAAATATTTAGAAAGTATTTCTGGACTATAAGTGAATTTTAAGACTTCTATCTCGGCATTTGATTTGGTTTTCTCAGAATAATCTGTTTTAAATCCCTCTTTATTTTTGTAAGTGTTTTTAATTCTAGTGCAAAGGTGAAGAAGACATTTATTAGAAGTTGGATAGCTTTAGTAGAGGATGGTTCATAATTTCTCCCAATTATTTATGCAGGTTGAAAGAAATTGGAAGCAAAATGGAAAAAAAGGGCATGAGGATACACAACATACATTCAGCATGCCAGCACCTTAGACTTGGTCAGCTGAAGGGCAATCGCTTTGATATAGTTGTGAGAGATCTCAAACACCACAGTCATGACTCTTCTGCAGATTTGAAAGAGAGAATATCTGAAGCAATGGAAAACATTGAGGTAAAAAAGCCTCATGGGTGCCAATAATGAACAGAGTTTTAATTCTGTGCTGTAAAAAAAAAAAGTACTTTTAAAGAAAATGCTTCTAATAGCACAATAATGGCACTATTTCCCAGTTCTGATGCTTTTTGCTATTTTATGTCTTTCCTGCATTACTTAAGGAATCACAGGAGTAAAGCTGCTTTCCAAGGAGGGACCATAAGTGAATTCATTCTGTGTTACAGACTGCAGACCCCAGAGTGGTGGAGCAAGACAGATGGGAAATTTGGTAGCAAATGAGTATGGATATATGAGCTATGGTTGCACAGACCTAAGGCCAACCAAAGTGATGTGTTTCACTGTGGCAGTTGACAGTGTGAAAGAATACGGTTACACGTATCAACTGGTTGTCTTTTTTTGTCATGTGAGGAACATGCATGGTTGGCTTGGGTGAAAAATTGCGTACTTTCATGGGATAAATACATGTGAAATGTCTGTAGCAGAGAAGATCCCCTGAAATTTAGTGGATTTTGATTGCTGTTATCCTTAGTCCCTGAAGAAAACCCCATCACCAGACATTCTTAAAACACTGAGAAAAGTAAAAGAAAATAATGGAAAAGAAAAACTCTAGGTGTTTTGTACAGCAGTAATTTTTTTTCCCTATCTTTCTAAGTAATAACCATAATACAAATTACTTTAAGAAGATTAATCCAGGAATAAAGACTTAAATGAAAACTACCCAGTGTGCAAAAGCAAAATACATTACCTGTATTTTGGAAATTAATTTTTTTATTGAAAAAAGCATTCGACTGGTACTTTAGTGCTTTTCTCTCTCTCTGTCTGCTCCATCTGGCTGGTTTTTTGTTTTGCTGTTTGGAAAATGAACACAAATTCCTATGATGGTGTGTCTTGCTTTATTAGAGTTAGCTTACTGGTCAGATGATGAATGACAAAACCAGCATGTGTGTTAATCCAAAATACAGATTTTTCATCTTCCATGAAAACAAAATCGCGTATGGAACCTAAGGGTGTCCAAAGCAAGGTTATATAATTTGAACTGAATAACCATTTCCAAAACAAATACCATATGGTTTTTGCTTGTCTACTCCATGCATTCTTATTATTTTTTAGAAAAAGATGTTCTCATCGGGTAACATGGCTGTGATTTTACTGCCCACATGTGACCTAAAACTCATCAGGAGACTTCAAATCCCAATTAGCAGAAATGCTCACTGGGTNCAAATGATCTCATGTGAAAAAAGATTAGTATTTTTAAGAAAAAATGTCCAACAATGGTTACTGTTCATTACTTGTGCTATGCCACATGTGCTTGAGTAGAGATTTCATAATTTGGTGCATATAAAAAGCTCGATTGCTTTGACTTGACCTGTAATTGTATTTATAATAATTAAATATATAGAAATAATTTTGTTTCATTTACCTATTTTTTATGAAAGTGAAGAGGATAGAACTTGGTTGTCTTTTTAGATGTTTCTAAATTAGGTGCTAAAATATTGTAAGGAATTGTAAGTTACAATTTTGTTACATATTATTTCTGAGTAAAAAAACAGTTTGTATGCGTTTTGGTTGTAAATGTAGATGTATATGTGTTGTATGCTTAGTCTTACTAAGTGTACCTGGTATTTTCATGCTTTTAACGTATTTATTCTTTATCATTCCAGACAAAAGGTTTTGTAAATTACTACGGACCTCAGCGATTTGGACAAGGACAAAATGTTCAGACGGATCAAATAGGATTGGCTTTACTGAATGAAAAAATGGTATTTTCATTTTGTAATTTAAGTAGTTACTGTCAAGTTAATTTCACATTACTGTTGCAATGTCTAGCACTGGAATCGACCTTCCCAGTGAACAATTTCATCTGTGAGATAAACCCATATGTGTGCTGGAAGTAATTGCCAGATCAGTTTTGACAACAACAGAAGCATGAATATCTTCATACTGAAACAAAAAATCTTTTTTAAACAGCAGGTGCAGCTTTAAATAGTTCAGGAAGTGATTTTTCTGTCCATGATTGATATGTGATTGTGATAGTCATCATGCCACTTAGCAGGAAAGTGGCTGCATTCCATACAAGGTTTCAACACTAAAATGAAGCAATCTTTATACAGTGTTTATTCATGGTCCTGATTGCCTCCGAACTTGTAGCCTCTTTATCCTGCTGGGGGTCTATATACTTCTTAAAAATGTCACAAGATATTACATAGGATCATATGAAATGATTTGCTTTTTCAGTACCACAGTAATATATCTGCTATATAGAAGAGATTGCTGCTTTCCATTATTCCTTGGCTACTTTCCCAAACTCTTAGTTTTGAGTGATTGCTCCCATGTAAGCTAAGGAGAGCTTATTTCTTAAGTAATAATTCATAAGATAAGAGTCATATACTTTTCAATGTATATGGTATAGTACTTGGCACAGGTCTAAAACAGAATCAGACACTACAAAGTCAAATGATTACTTGAGTATCCTTTTCTTCTAACCTTGTTTTGATTCTGAGAAAAGTCAGGAAAACTTATCCTCCAAATATAAGAAGAATAAAGATTTGAGGGCAGCCCGTAAAAGTTACTGTTGATGTATCTGACATTTTGAATTCTGGTATGCTAGCAGTTGGTACCAGGTGCCAGTCCCTGAAGAGTAATGATTTAAATCTCTAGTCTTTACGCAGGTACTTTTTAATTTAAAACATTTAGGAACTACTATTTATATTAAAAATGTGCCAGTATGTGCTTGCACAGTCCAATACAGAGGAGGACAAGAACCAGATGTCACAGGTTGGTATAAGTGCTCGCAAATTGTGTGGCTCCACTGGTGTTGCAAGTGGCAGAGGCTAGTGTAGTGTTTTCCCTGTCACAGTGTCATCTAACCTAATACAGATCAGCATAAAAAAAAAGAAAGATTGTTGTCCCTCTGTGTGAGACTGTGGAAAGTGTTCACTCTAAATTTTGCATGAAACATGCAAAAGGGAAAGAAGGCACCTTCCTGTTCAGGATAGAATGATGGCATTACAAAGTGGAGGAGTTCTAACTGGATGTTCAAGAAGAGTGACTGATTTCTCAGCTTTGAAAGCTGTCTTGTGTCTTCTGTGTGACTAAAGCCTTTCTTCAATGTGAGAAGGAACGCAACCGCATTGGTTTGCTGTACATGGTGTCTTCTGTGAAAGGGAGAATTTGACATTGACCTTAAAGAACTGATACAATTTTGAAAGGTTGCAGAATATGTTAACACAGAATTGGATGCATGATTGTCTGTTTAGTTGACAAATAGTTATATTTAAATGCAAAAAAAATATAAATTAGTAATATTGTTCTTTAAAGGTGAAAGCTGTGAAGTTATTCTTCACACCTGAAGATACCGATGACCCTGTAAACAACGCAAAAAGATACTTTCTTCAAACTGGTATGTCCAGTTAAATTGTCTATATATTTATTCAGGGTCGGTATTGTGAGAGAATAAGGTGTTGCTGCACAGAGAGAGACATTTTATTTTGCTGCTGCTTTATACCAGTTAATAGCTTATTCTGCGGAACTCAGTAGAGTTGCATATTTAAAAATTAGATGAGGATGAGGCCCTAAATGTGCAAAATAGTGGAAAACTAATGTATTTCAGGTGCAAGACAGTATAGAAACAAATGCTGTATAGCATAATGCTGGAAAAGGCTAAGATAATTTTATCAAAGCTGTTTTAGCCTCCTTCCATCTGTCTGCTTTTGGAATATAAACTTCTCCTCCTTCCTAATGAAGGAAGTATACAGGAATGAGACACCCAACTCATACTCAGCACTTACCACATGTGGGCATCTAATTTTCTGAGATTTCTGTAACAATCTTAGCTCTTGTTTTTTGCATCTTTGGGCTTTGCTTTTACATCTCTTTAATTATGTATCTCTTCCATGCTTTTCTGTGATCTGCCTTCTTTCTGTCTTGATCTAAAATCAACAAAATATGTCAAAGGCAGAAGTGTGCTGAGTAAAATGCTGTGTTTGTCATATTTATTGTTTTTATCATTCAGCTTAACTTTCTCTCCAAAACTAAAGATTTGGAGTTGCTCTCGACATCAAATATATTCGTTCTTTTCCAATATTGCACATCTGTTAGCCTGCTTATCACTGTAGGTTGACAGAACAACTATGATATATAGCTTCAAGAGACACAGATACATTTCATTTCACAAAAAAGATATGGTGAATCATTCTGTGGTGTACATTGCTGTCCGATGCATGGAAAGACATTGATGTGGACTCTGAAAACATCTGCTTGCCTTTTCCTGAAAGCAAAAGGTAAAAGGCTATGCAAAACGCTTCATTAGATAATCACTTGTAATGAGAAAATATGTAAACCATAAAATTTTAAATATACAACATTTATATAAAGGAGTACAAATCTGATTAAATATATTTTCATCTTGGTTGAGGCTCAGACTTCCCAGTGGCCAATGGAAATTGTACCTTTAAAATAAAGACATATTTTTTACCCCCTATGAAATAAATGTTCTCAAATGATGTAAAGTAGAGGTTTAATGTTCTTTTATAGCTTGGTTTTTACTTTCAGTTACCTGATCTAAAAAAAACTTTGGAGTGATGAAGTAAGTTTCTAAAACAAAAAAAAAATGCAAACTAGGCTGAATAACTGAATGACAGCTAGTTTATTTTATACTGCATGAAATAGAATAGAATTCATGGGACTGTGTTGATAAGCATCTAAAATTAAATTTGTCTAAAATGACACATTGAAGCAAAAGGAATAATAACCTAAAAGTCAGCATAAAGAGGTTAGTCTGACACCATTTTTCCCTACCTGATTATTTCATCATCTTAAGTGTATTTTTTCCTGACAGGTAATATTTGAAAAATCAGGAATTACTTATATGGTTATTTTTGTTTATATCAGAAGACGCAAAGGGTGCACTCGTGATGCTGCCAGAGTTTAAAGTGAGAGAGAAGATGATGTTACGAGCTTTAAATCGCTATGGTGTAAATCATGAAGGTTGTACCAAAGGATGGCTCAATATTCCTCATTCCATGCGTATACTCTACATCCATGCTTACTGCAGTAAAATTTGGAATGAAGCAGCATCATATAGACTGAAGATCTATGGTTCAGAAGTTGTTGAGGGTGATCTTGTCTTCTCAGAAGAAAATGATGAAAGTGTTTCCCTGAATGACAAGGTGAGTCTTCACAAAATAGTTCTTGTAAAAAAAAAAAAAAAAAAAAAAAATAAANTTAATGCACTTGAATACATACTCAGACATACTCTGTTGTAGCTTTTTTCATTTATCATAAATAGGTATATAAGCTAGATGTATATTAGCAGCTTTTATCTGTTCTGACTGTTCATTTTATTCAAGTGAGAACAAGGAACAATGTCAGAATTGATATATGTAAGAATTTAGTCTGCATGGTGTGTAATGCTTTTCTTAGGATCTGACTGGGGAAAACCTTCAGAGCAGACTCTGACTGTGCTTATATTATCAGTCAGTGCAGATCTGTGTCTTGCTCTCCAGATCAGACCTTCCCATTATATATACTAATGAATGTAAGCCCATGGTGAAAGTTGGCCTCAGACTGAACTGGTAATCTCATTGCAGCTATACAGTCAAAGTATGTGTAGCACAATTTCACTTACTCAGGCAATTAAAACTGATTGACAGTGGGTCTAAACTGTTAGCAGCAGTTCAAAAAATGCAACAGTCTTCTGGGCAAAGTAGTAAAGGGCAAGGGAGAGCTTCTGCTCACCCATAGCACAGCCTGGGTGCTGTGCGTGGAGCCATGGGTGAGCCAGTGAGCAGAAGCCAGCAGTGGAGTATATGCTGGTCGCAGGTCTTGGCATGCTGAGGTCCATTCTCAAGCCATCTCTTCTTTCAGGGTTAACATACCTTTTATTGTGGAAGCAGTTGGGTCTCTTCTCCCAAGCAGCAAGTGATAGGACAAGAGTCCTATCAAGGATAAGCAAGTGATAGGAAATGGCCTCAAGTTGCGCCAGAGGAGGTTTAGACTGGGTATTAGGAAAAATTTCTTCGCTGAAAGGGTTGTCAAGCACTGGAACAGGCTGCCCAGGGAAGTGGTCGAGTCACCATCTCTGGAGATATTTAAAAGATGTATAGATGTGGCGCTTAGGGACATGGTTTAGATGTGGACTTGGCAGTGCTAGGTTTATGGCTGGATTCAATGATCTTAAAGGTCTTTTCCAACCTAAATGATTCTGTGATTCTGTCTTTCTCCTGATCATCAGATAAAGCATAGAATTTTGCAGTGTTTTACTGGATAATAAACAGGTGCGTTCATAGGCAGAACGTATCTCATTTCTTTTGGGTGAACATCTTACAAATTTGAAAGCAAGAGCACTTGGAAGGTTACTGAATAATGTCCAGTCCCTGTAAAGTGGCTTCTGTTTCCATTGTGATTTTTCTTCAACAGTATTTTTGAGAGTGAGTGTTAATAAAACAAGTAGATCAAATAAAATGAAAAACAGAGGTATCAAATTCAGTATTGAGTAATTGAGTTTAATATAGATATATTCCTATTTAATATTAAACATTTTTCTTAGTATTTTTGCTTTTGCTGATGTAGCACAAGATTATATTGGCACAGTTAACTTCAAACTCAAAGAATATGAGTTTGTAGCGATAGTTTGCTAATTAGTGGTAGCTAGCATCAGTAAATATTTAATGCAATGCCATTTACCAGTAAACAGATCACTTTATATTAAGTATCTCTACTATTTTTCATACCTGAAATAGGTTATTGTCATTGTAGTAGTCAAATAACCTTAGAATCCTTTACGAGTTTGGTAGTACAATGCATAATTCCTAAAATAAAGTGTATGTTTTATTTTTAAAAAAGGGTTTTTTTTAAACTTCTTAAATGTCTTGTCAGGTTCATGTAGTCACTGCTCCAGAAGAGTCAGCTAACAAATACTCCATAAACCAAGTAAGTCTGTATGAAAAATTCTGAGTTGTTGATCTCTTTATTTGATTAAAATGTTTTGTTGTAAAAATAATTAAGTTAACTGGTGCAGTCTTCTTCCTTGCCAGAATGCACATTAAAGAAAACGCATGTGAACTAATCTCCACTCTCATAACAAACAGGAGGAAAGAATATTTACTTTGTAATGGAAATAAGTACAGTGTCATTTGCAGTATGGCAGTATTTATTTTGAAGCTGAATGTAAATACTTAGAAAATTTTTTCAGTCTACTGGGAAAAACATTCAAGAGCAGCTGACGTTCTAATTTTTGAAGGTTCAGAGTGCATAGCTGTGAAATCTTACGTAGGCAACTTAATGTCTTTATTGCTGTATCTTTCCCAACAAGCAAGAAAATCCATGTTAGTATATTTCTAGTTTGTTTTAGGAATCCTGATACATTGATTATTTTTTCTGTTTTAATTACATCCAAGATTACATCCACCTGCCTTGCACAGCTTTATTTCACCAGAGAAGCTGCTGGTTTACTATTTCAGGCCCCCAAACACAAGATTTAGACACATTTAAAATTGTAATCACATTTATTTAAGCGGGAATTGGTGGGCTTTATTTCAAATATGTTTGTTGTTCTGTTTTTTTCTTTGAAGGTGGTTCTTCCAATGGTGGGACATAGTATCAAGTATCCCAATAATAAAGTTGGGCAATGGTACCATGAAAGGCTTTCTAAGGATGATCTGCAGATGTGCAAATTCAGAGTGTCTCCATTACAGCTGAATATACCTGGATGCTACAGACCTATTTTGAAAAATGTTCAGAATCTGTCGTATTTTTTGGAAGGTAGTGAAAAAGGAATTGAAATTGAAGACAACCATCTGAATGAATCAAAAGTTTCTCTTCATGTATCATTTGACCTTGATCCTTCATGTTATGCAACAGCCTGTCTGAGAGAAATAATGAAGTGTGACTTTTAAGATTCCAGTTAGTGAAAGACTGCAGGAATATTATACAACGGTGATGTTTTATGTCTAATGCCAAGAAAATAAGGGAGAATAACAGGTTCAAGCCAGAAACAGGAAAAATTTGTAGATTGAGATTCATATTGATTAGGAAAAAAACCCACCAAAACCCTTTGGGATGTTCCAAAAACATTCCAAACCCTAAATGCAAACCCTTGGATGCATTGGAATAAAGCTGTGTTGTGCTAGGCAGGTTTAACAGAACTTAAAGAAGCCATGGGCTGCAAGATTCATATTTGCATAGACATCTGACTTGCCAAGTTAAATCCTGGAAAAATGTTTGCAGCAAACAAATGTATCTTTTATTTCATAATCATTTTTTTAAAAAAATTGTTTATACTAAATGCTGTTCAAGCAATAATGTTAGAAGTTTGCAGCCTACAGGTACAGGTACCTGACTGAAAAGTTGCTGTACTGAGGTTCACTATATTGTGGTTTTGTTGTGTTCAGGCACCAAGTGTTAAAAGGTAAAAGTCCTGAGTCAACAGTGACGAGTCATCTGATACTTTATCAGACATTTGATGAATCCCCCAACTTAAGTTAACGCTAAGGATTCCAGGATTAAGTAGTGCATAGCTGTTAGTTAGTGCCTATTCAAGTAAGCTCATCAAGACGAGGTGAGTAATTTAATATACTGCAAAACCATTTATAATAAAACCAAAACCCTGTTTTATTGACAAGATGCAGACTTTATTCCTGTTACTGTAAAGCCTTATGGTGGCAAAAAAAATGTTAATGGAACCATCCCTGGGAAAAAAGCTTTTATATTTTTTTCTTAATTAAAAAAAAAAAAGTTAACTGTGATAAAATGAGTGGATTTGTGGAAAAGGGGAGAGCAGAAAATGTCATTTACCTTGATTTTAGCAAGGCTTTTGACACTCCCACAGTATTCTTGAAACCAAGTTAGGACATTATGGCCTGGATGGGTGGACAACCGGATGGGTAAAAAAGTGATTGGATGATGAGGCTCAGAGAGTAGTGGTTAATGGGTCATACCCTACCTGGAGTGAGTACCACAGGGGGCTCTCGTGGGCCCCATTCTGTTTAATGTCTTTGTCAGTGACCTGGAGGGAGGGGATGGAGTTCACCCTCATCGAATTTGCAGAGGACACCAAATTAAGGGAACAGCAGGAACCTTATGACATTCAGCAAAGGCAAACGCAAAGTGCTACCCCTGGGAAGGAAGCACCCCTGCAGCAGCCCAGGCTGGGAAGCAGCTCTGCGGGAATGGCCCTGGGGGCCCAGCGGGCAGCTGAACAAGGGCCAGTCATGTGCCTTGGCAGCAAGGATGACCAGCAGCCTCCTGGGATGCGTTAGTAGGGACACAGCCAGTAGATCAAGGGAAGGGATTAATGTCTCATTTCTCAGCACATGTTAGACCACATTTAACTTCTACGTCCAGTTCTGATCCCCAGCACAAGAGAGATAAAAAAACTGGAGCAAGTTCAGCGAAGGGCCTCCAGGCTATTTGCGGACTGGAGCACTTGCCATTTGAGGAGAGGCTGAAGGAACTGGGCTTCTTCAAGCTGGAGAAGAGACAGCTTCGGGGGGAACCAACAGCAGCTCCCCAGTACCTATTGGGAGGTTAGCAAGAAGGTGGAGCCAGGCTCTTCACTTGTGGTGCACAGCAGGAGAACAAGAGACAATGGGTATAAATTGAAATGAGAGATTCAGAATGGTTAAAAGGAAATACTTTTCCCCTGTGAGGACAGTCAGGCAGTGGAATAGGCTGCCCAGAGGCTGTGCAGCCTCCATCTGAGGATGTTTCCAAGACCCCATGGGATAAAGCTCTGAGCAACCTGGTCTGAGCTGAGAGGCAACCCTGTTTTGTGGAGGCACTTGGACTAGAGACGAGAGACCTCTTCCAACCTGGATTACCCTGTTATCCTAAGCAGAGTATTGCAAGTGTTTATTCATTCTGTAGGTGGCAGTATGACTTAAATAGAAAACTACACATTTTTACTGAGAGAGAATTAATATAAATTGAATTCTGTTCATGGCATCAGTCTTTCAGTTGTTGCTAACAGCTGAGCAAGATAAATCTCCCAAGGCTGATAAATAGAACTAGAATTATAGGAGTAGGAAAAATAGAAATATAGAAGTATAATTCACATTATTTCAATGTTTGTATAAAACTGTGTAGCAAGGAAGGATCCAGATAATTCACTGCCTTAAAAAAGAGGATTACTCTCTAAGTCTGTATAAGTAATTAAAAATTTGACCCTTAGCTTTTATATGGGAAAATAGACTGTCATGCAAACAATAGCTACAGAGCCACTGTAGGCGACTTACAACGCTTGCTCTATTACAGTGCTTACTCTACACCTCAAGTGTATGGTATACAGCGAAATGGATTGAAAAATCCATTTCCCTGCCATGACCCATCTGAGACAGCTTTTTCCTGTCTTTGCTTTTCAGTATCACCTCTTCTGGAAAATTATTTTTAACTCAAGTCTTTTTGGTACAGCACAGCTTAAAAAGAGTTGTCCTGTCAACACTGACATGGTAAAGTGCTCCAGTGCAGACAGGAAGCTGCATGCAGTTACAATGCCCAGAAGAAATAAATTAGCACTGAAGTTCCATTTAAAGAGACTATTGTGGTCGTGTTCGATGTGGCTCAAAACAGCCTTGAAAACCATCTCATCACATACAAGATTTGAATACATAAAGTATTAAAAGTTGAGCCTTGATTTGGAAAAATACAAAAGGTCAGATTAAAAGGTTTTTGACTGAAAGGCATGCTATTTTAAAATAAAAGATCAGAAGATGGTGTTAAAAGAGTTCCCCTATAATCATTTTAGGCTCATTTGTCAGTACTTCTACTGAACACTAAAAGGACTAATCTTCTTAAGCAAATCATTCTTTCAGCAACTTTAAGGTGAAAGAGCTAATTATGTGTGTCCATGGGTTAAATTCCTATAGTAGAAATGTTCTACTAGGGAAAAGTCAGGTTAGCTATTAAGAGTGTTTGTATGGTAAACATCCTTATTTCAGTGGGCATTTATTTGTAATTCATTCCTTTAACCTTAGCAGCTATTTTGCAGGATTATGTATGTGAACAGTTGAATTCAGAGAGTTTTGTATGAGTGCAATACTCAGCTCCCTAAGTATAATCTACATAAGCAAAACATCCGTGCCCCTGCATTTAGAAAAGAAGATAGTCATTGTGCAGTGATCTGAGTTTAAGGAAAAGATTGATGTGTTAGTCCTCTCTCATCTTACTCAGTACTTCTATTGCTACCATCCTTTTCTGATAAGCCTTAAAGCACTTTGCTAATACTAATGAAGACAGGTCTCTGATTCTGTTTCTAACAAAAGGGGTTTTAAGTTCAATGCCCAGTTGATTTTTTTCAGCACAGATGATAGATAATTGGGCATTTGAATGGGAAAAATGCAAATGTTCTTAATCTGTGAAATCCTGTTACTTTTAATTCATTACAAATTTGACAACTAGTATTATCCTCAATGAGAACGTACAAATTTTCAGATCTTTCACAATGAGATGGCTTAAAATTACATTCCTATCATAAAGGCAGTTCAGAAGCCAGGTAGATGTGTGATTATTGGCCCTCATTAAATCTCCATTAACTCCTCTCTTACTGTCAGTGCCTGTCAGCTGGTGATTTGACCTCTTACACCCAGCTGATGAGCACAAACCTCTTGTCCTTTCTCTTGCAGAACTTCTGCCCATTATAAAAGCTCAAGAGAACAAGCTGAGAAACTATTAACACTTTCCTTTCTTTCAGTCCGTAGTCATGCCTTGCAGCCCATTGGTTCAGATCTAGATTACTTTTAGAGGAAATGAAACAAGAAAGTGAGCTCCAGCTGCATGCCAGGCACACTCTGTGTCCAAATGGAGGAACAAAGATCCAAACAAGAGGTTGGTCGTTTGGACAGCTTCAAACCCTATACATGGGTGCATTCTGTTGAGGAACGTAGAAAACATTTAGCCCAAAGTAAAACCATTGAACCGCATGTTGTGCAAGTACAGGGACTTCAGTGCTCCAGTATGTTAATCTGTTTCTGTCACACCACAAAGCTTGCTAATGTAGATGTTGTCTGAGAATGTTGTGTTTGCAAGGAAGGCAGAATCAATGAAGTCAGATGTTTGCACCATCTGAAGTTACTTCATTCTGCTCAGCAGAAGTCAGAATCTTATATTACAACAGTTTAAATGCATTTTCAGCTTATACACAAATGCTCCTACCTGCTTAGAACAGTAAGGGTTTTAATTAGCTTTAGAAATGGCTGATTTAAAAAATTGATTCTATCTGTCTTTCAGAATGTTCCTGCACTTAAAAACCCAGGACACCCTCTCCCACCCACAGCAAAAGGCATTTTGTCTTTTTACCTTCACATCGCTATTCACATTTCTACTGAAATCATTAATATCTGTGTTGAGCTCATAAACTAAATTTCAGAACTCTGCATAAAAAGAACTGTAATAATACATGGCCAAACCATTCACTTGTGAAATCACAACAGGAACCATTTAGTGATTTTTGTATTGATACTATGTAGATGCAAATACATAGAATTAAACTGGTTTTGGATCTAGCACTCTACAACTGCAATGGTTTGGATCAAGGCTCAGTCTTGTACCTTATCCTGTCTGCAACAGTTCCCATAAGTGGACATGTAGGAAAAAGTAAAGCAAGGGAAGAATATATGATATTTACTCTCCAACTATTTTCAGTTCAGGTGATTTCCTGAGCCTGAGTGGTTTTGCTATTTAATAACTCTCAATGGATTTCTTTCCCAAGTATTTTTCATCTTCCCTTCAATATGTTCAACCTCTTCCCAGAGTTCCATGTTCGCTACCTGTTGTATGAAGATCTACCTTTTGTTTTTTTTTTTTAAACTGCCTCCTTCTGACTTCATTTGATGATCCTTGGCTCTTGTATTTCAATACAAGGGATAGTAAAGCTATTCCATACTTATCATACTGTTGTTGTCCTTCTGTGAGCTCTTCCTGGTTTTTAATATACCTTTTTGGAGATGAGGGATCTAGAACTGCACACAGTTCCATGGATTTCTCCACCTACATAGTGATGTTTGTTTTGTCCTGTACTTCTCCTAATATGTGATTTCCTTTTGGACACACCCTTCTTCCCTAAGCAATGAAACAATGTATTCTTGGAACTAGGTATCCTAACCCCGAGATTCCATCTGGAGTCAGGTGAAAGCTCATTATTTTATGTGGGAAGTTGGGATTTGTTTTGTCTGTGAGTCACTTTGCATGTGTCTACCCTCCAAATTTAATCTGCCCTTGTATTCCCCTGTCATTAGCATCATAAGGATTATCTGCAGTTCTTCACACTCTACCCTTATCTTTGTTACCCTGAGTAACTCAGTACAATCATTAGTCTCAGTCACCTCTGTGCTCCACCCCTTAATGCACACACTGAACTGCATTACAGGGCCTTCCAGCTTATACAGCGACTGCTTAAAGGTGCTTGGTGACGGACTTTGTCAAGTGCCTTCTGGGAGCTCAAGTGCACCATCTCCGCTGCAGCAGGCATTTCCATGCAGCTCTTAACCTCTCCACAGAACTCCAAGGAGGCTGTAAGGCAATGCTTTACAGAAGCCACGTCAGCTCTTTCCCAGTAGATCGTAATTCTTCAAGTGTCCACTACTTCTATCCTGTAACAGATTTTGCCCATTACAGTTCTCTAGCTTATAGGCTTGCACCTTCTCTCATTTTTTCATCCCCTTTATACTGTATATAATTTACAGTCATATAATTAAATAGCTTAGCTATCTACTATATCATAGAATAACTGCAGAAAATGCATACTGTTGTTACCAGTAATCTGAAGTTGAGTTGAAAGTATAAGAAATACACTGAAGAAGGCATGCCAGTTTAGAGTATTTTTTAGCCTCGTTAAAATGCTCGTGGGTTTTGAAAGATCTTGGCTTGGATCTGTGCTCTGCTCAGTTCAAAGAATCCATATTTCATCATAGCCTGTTAACCACAGTTATAGCCTGTAAAAGTAACTGTTAATGAAGGTAGCGTCAAAGTATGACATTTTCAGCTGAAAGTAAGAGAAAGACTTTCTTGAAATTTGAATATGGGAGACAAAAGGTCAAATTCTATTTCAGGTGGAAAAGACTTTGAATCTGTGTGCTGCAGTCACCAGATTATTCTACAACAAGAGACTGACAGAGCTGCATGCCCATGCTCAGTGTTTCAGGTCCTAGTGGTGAGATACGGGAAAGATTGTCCCTAATGAGAATCTTGCTTCTGAGCATCAGAGGTTTGGGATGGCAAAACAAGGAAATATTTAGTTCTGTTCCTATGTGCCCAGCAGCAGAAATGAGCTGGTGAAGGAATTCGGACTCCTCAAGGACTTGCACATGCTAAGTAGGACATTTGGGAATGTCGTTAATACCTAACCACTGCTGAGAACCCAAGCCTTAGAGGCAACATCTCATAGAAAATCAAGTTAAGTACCTAAATCAACATGTCACTTTTCAAAGTTTGGGCAATAAGTTTGGGCTTAACTATATCAGTTAAGGATGCATTTTTTAAATCCTAAATTTATACCTAAAGGTCTGATACAACATGCCAAAATACATGGAATTGCCCACTAGAGCGATGCCATCCACCCCCCACCCCCCCTTCCTTCCTTCCTTGGCGCAGGTTAAAGTGACTGGGGAAGGTGACACCTGCCTCCACCCTAACCTGCCAGTGGATGCATCAGATGCTGCGTAAAGCCAGGCATTTCTGGTCAAGTCATCTAGCATCTTCCCTGGGATACATAGCTGTTGTGGTTTAGCCCCAGTCGGCAACCAAGCACCACACAGCCGCTCACTCACCCTCCCCCCTGGTGGGATGGGGGAGAGAATCAGAAGGGTAAAAGTAAGAAAACTCGTGGGCTGAGATAAGAACAGTTTAATAATTGAAATATTATAATAATAATAATAATAATTTAACTGTAATGAAAAGGAGAACAACGAGAGAGAGAGAGAAACAAAATCCAGGAAAAACAAGTGATACAAACGCTCACCGACCAATGCCCAGCCAGTCCCTGAGCGGCGATTGCTGCCCCCAGGTCAACTCCACCCAGTTTATATAGTGAGCATGATGTCATAGGGTATGGAATAGCACTTTGGTCAGTTTGGGTCAGCTGTCCTGGCTGTGCCCCCTCCCAGCTCCTTGTGCACCTGGCAGAGCATGGGAAGCTGAAAAGTCCTTGAGTAGTGTAAGCACTACCTAGCAACAACTAAACCATCAGTGTGTTATCAGCATTCTTCTCCCACTAAATCCAAAACACAGCACTATGCCAGCTACTAGGAAGAAAATTAACTCTATCCCAGCTGAAACCAGGACAATAGCCCAGCTGACAACCATCCCACGAAGGCAGCTAAAAAGGTATGATTTTTTCCCATGGGAATGGAGTTTCAGGAAGGAGGCATGGAGACCTTCTGCTAGGAATAAGAACTCAATCTTTCCGGGCTCTGAGGGAACCCACAGCCCTGACTGGCCCTGACCCTCCCCACGCCAGGACTCCCCCCACCCTGCCCATGGCCATCCCCAGGGAAGTGCCAGATGCCTGGGGCTGGGGCTGCCCCAGCATCCCCGGCTGCCCTGCTCCTGGCTGGGGTCGTGGAACGGACACTGGCCGTGGCATGGCCACCTGACAGAACCTCTCACTGAAAATTTTCTCCCTCATAAAACTCTGGTTGCAGCATGCATCATTTATATGATACACGCTGCAACCAGACCATATAATTAATCCCAACACTTCCTTTGTAAAGCCACTTTCTTTTACACCTTGCAAATAGTGCTTGTTAGCTAAATGGTTGACAAATTATTAAACTGTGTTACTCAAACAAATCCTGGAAAACTACAGGGCAGAGTTCACAGTCTCACACCGGCTGTAAGCACTAATTCTTGGCTAGACACCTGATACAGATAGTGCTTATCTCCTACCAGCATGTCCAAGGCAAAGAGTCATTTTCTGTTTCACAACATTTTCACATAAACACACACTCAGGCATTTTAGCAATGCCTCAAGCAGCCCACCAGTTACTTATTCTCCCAGAATAGCATATGATATATGTTATAATGTTACTGTAAATGAACTCTCATCTATTTGTTTTTCCCAAGGGGAAAAAACCAATATACTCCATCAAATTAAAAAGCCCTCTTAAAGATTGAGAGTCCTCCACCGCTCTTTCATTCAGCCAGCCTCTCACAGCCAAGCTGGGGAAGTGCATCTCAGGGTGTGTAAAACAGCATAAGATCATTTTCTAGATGAAAAAGAAACTTTTGGGGTGGATGCTTTCAACAAGTGGTCTAAGAGAAGAGTGAAGAAGAGATTATTTTGGAGGCTGAGATGACTGCTATATCGAAAGGGGCTACTGATAAGATTGATACTCTGTGGAGTGGCGTTGAGAAAGGCAGGAATGGAGAGAGAGATGGTCTGAGAAGGAAGCAGTGCTTGTAAAAGAATAATGTCAGGAAGTGAATAATATGGGAAGAGAAAGTCAGTAAGACAGTAAGAGATAAACAATTAGATCTGCTTGTGTAAATTGGCATAGCCTCATTTAACTCAATATTTCTCTGTACACGTACATCAGTTCAGAGTGTGACTTATACTGACCCACTATTCCTTTGCTTGAAAGAAGGAAACCAGTTTCTGAAATAGCGGTGCTGTTAAAAGCTGGGGTAGAGTGGAGTAATGAAATCAACAGTACTTAGAAAAATATACTTATGGGCTTGATCTGATGCTGCCTTGCAATTTATGCAGGCGTTTACCCCTATTCCAAACCAGATGAGACAAGAGATAGTTTTGCAGCTGTGGCACAGAAGGGTGAGTGACTATGCAAGTCTGGAAGTACACTCTTGTGGGCATAGGAGCGACTGGCTGCAATCAGGACCTGGGATCAGATCCTTGTCAGCTTGACTGAAAGGAGCCAGTTGAGATACTACAGGGAATATATAGTACAGTGGGGTGTGGGCTGTCAAGGAACACGCTGATTAAAGGGCAGTTTAAAATAAAATACAATCTAATGGAGGAAAAGCATGATTTTGGTCTATCTCACTGCAAGTGCAGCCCCAGTGTGATTATAGTATTCCTAGCTTCAAATGGACTCTACGATTTTATTTTATACCGCTTGTTTTCAAAAGAAGCCAAAGGTTGTGTCCTGCTGTTAATTTATAGCTGCTTTTTAGTACTTTTTAATCAGTAAATAGGAGAAAAACATCATATCACAACCTTCCCCCTTCTGTCCTCTGCACATCGTGCATTTTTGTGGTATTTTACTGTTTTAGTTAACCCTGACTTCTTCATTTCACCTTCCATTTAAAGCCTTTCCTCTCTCTTACATGCTGAGAAGTGTCTTCATCATAGGAGCAGCAAATAACTCGTGCCCTACTAAGCTAAAAATGTGACATTTTAATGTTAACCATTCCAGTCAGAGAACCTGCCATGCTCCTTCAATGTCCATCCCTGCCTACTCCTGCCCTGGGACTGCCATTCAGCTTTGCGTAGCTGTGCTGGTATCCCTTTGCCATCTGGCCAGTACGGAAAGGGCTGTGTAAAGTAAAACTGCAGGACAGAGGTTCAGTTTCACAGTAGCGGCATAGGTTCAGAAAGTCACTGCCTCATTGTCTTACTGAGCTCAGCCCTTCAACCTTCGAGAGCTCTCCAGTACAGGCTCGAGGGTGTCAGAGAGAGCAAGGGGAGACCCAGCAGCGCCCAGAGCTTGTCCTACTTGAATTTACACAACAAAGACCTTAACAAACATGAGAAAAATAAGCTTGAAGAAGACTGGTATATTGGCTTTGGCAAAGCAGCTGGTCTACAGCTGATACTTTTTCTCTGAGGACCTTTTTGATGCTGATTCTGTTCAGGAACTGTGAAGTGATTTGTCATCTTCAAAGGACAGGTCTGTCTTTAGTGCTTTTAAAGCTTAGTTGAGCAAACAGATGAAGTGCTATTCCTAAAATGCAGTAAAAAGTGGCACTCTGTTCAGAATATAAAATATTCTAATGAATTGA
This sequence comes from Balaeniceps rex, assembly GCA_013401315.1. Classification (NCBI taxonomy): domain Eukaryota; kingdom Metazoa; phylum Chordata; class Aves; order Pelecaniformes; family Balaenicipitidae; genus Balaeniceps; species Balaeniceps rex. The sequence continues at coordinate 29,173 of VYZW01047989.1, forward strand.
AAAATGAGAGTCAGGTGAATGTGAAAACTTTTCATCCTTGAAAAATTCTCCCTCCTGCCCCATATATTAAAGCAATGCAGATGTGGAAGGTAAATCTCTTACTGTGTGGGACAACTATGTTTTATGCTGTGGTCTCTTAAGCTAACATCAGGAAAGAATTGTAAAAATATTATATCAAAGATCTTTCTTTTGTCACATGCAATCTTTACTTTTTAACATCATTTTCTTCCAATGTTATAATGCTGAGAAAGGATACATGAAAAGAACCGACTAGCATTTCTACTGTCAGAACTTCAGCTGTCTTCTGAAACACTGATATTTACTAGCCCCTTTTATGTTCTCCATTGTAATATACAAGCAATTTGCTGTGTCTTCTAACATTCCTGTTTTCAGACAGACAAATTGTGCAGGTGAAACAATTCATAATTCAGTTTATTATTGGCATAATTGTCCATCTGAGGTAAAAACATCACAAGAAATTTGATTCTAGGATTTAAACTGCTTTTAGGCATTAAACAGGAGATTTCCAGACTGTCATATTTTTAAAGAGCGAGTAAAGAATAAAACAGCATATTGTGCTGAGGTTCTTGATGAAAGACCATCATGTGGCTGTGTAGGAATGTTGAGGTAAAATCGAAGCCAGACAGACAAATTCACCAAAAGTATGTGCGTGGGAAGGGCATTTGATTTTACATGCCATGGAGTCTAACCACAAAGCTTACAAGACAGACCCATGTAGGCATGAAGTGCACTGAAACAAGGTGTTCAGTCAAAAGAATTGCCACTTTCCAGAGATATGCACATGGAGGAGAAATTGTGAAAATAGTGAAGTGTCACATTCCTTGTGTTCTGTGTTTTAAAAAGCACATTGACACATGCTTGCTATAAAATAATTCGATATGCATTCCTCATTTCTAGAACATCAGATTGATACAATTCATATGAATCAGATTCCAGTAGTGACTGCACATACAGAGACACATGCACAAGCACACTTCAGAGAATCTCTTTGTCCCATTTCTAGTTTCCCAGAATATCTGAGACAGAAGGGCTTTTCCAGGGCTCTTTGCTGGCTCTTCATGGCAAGATGTCTGCATTGGATCCCCATGTTCATGCGGAGCTGCTTATCTCAACTACGTACAGATTATTCTTCTACTGGAGTATAACAATTTGCATGACAGTGCCTAATAGCAATCGGAATGTGGGCACGATTTACTGCAGTTTTTCCCTTTTTATGGCTTAATTACTTATTTAAAAGACTCTGTTATTTATATAACAGTTATATAGAGTTAAAAATAAAAACAAATCTGTATTAATGGACTCTGAAATTAATATGCTGCTTCATGGGGTTCACAATTAGCACATCATACAACTTCATTCTGTAGATGTTTCTTTTGTATCAGTTAGCATGCACAATAGATTAAATAGAGTTTACTAGAATTTACTAGATTATTGTGGTACATTTTAGTATTGAGATTGGCAGGAAATGTGCAAAAGACTATTTTAGGGGGCCTTAGATACAATATAATTTAAAGGGTAAAGGGTAAGTTCCCAGGGCAAAAACCTGGGAGGAATAGAGAAATTCAAGACAAAATAGTGAATACTTTCCTGAGGTGTTCCTGATATTTCAGAACTGCCTCTGAAAATCAGGTCTGCCTGGAAGCCTTACATGAAGCTGGCTGGAGAGAATTCCCAAAGGAGAAGGTTTGGATATTCTAGATGTTTTAGAGTGGAGCCAAGCTTTTTTTTACCCAGTTCGTGTGGGTCAGGAATATTCTGAGCCAAGCACACTTACAGCCCCATCCACTAGCAGATACCCTGAAGCTGTCTTTTTCTAAGCAGCTTTAGTGTTCTCAGCTGAGCTACAACAGAGTCCACAGTCAATACTGTGGGCAGACCAGACGTGGCTTTCCCAGCCTTGAGCCTGCCCTTAACCTTGCTGTGTATGTAGGGAGGTTATGTGTAGACATAACTTGCAATTCCACATTAAAGAGTTTTTGGGGTTTGTGCATGCTTTTCTTAAAAGCCTAGGAAATTGCTGCCTTGAAAGTGCATTAAAAGAATATTGTGGTAGCAAGAAGAAAAATACTGAAACTGAGATTCCCTGTGCAACCTCAATTCAATCTTCGTCTGTGTCTCTGTTATTATACAGCCCTTTATTAATTATTTTTCCCACAGGAAAATGTGAAGGATGGATAGAGTTCTGAGGAAGACTAAGAACTGTGTAGTGAAAGAGGCTTTGTCTTGTGATCTCTACTTATGATGGAGGGGTCTATAGAGAAAGGAAAAATGGTCTTTTGTTTCAGGCAGTTGAATACAGAATTGTAAAATGTGGAATTGCAGCAGCTGAGTGTTGTGGGACTAGATTCTGTCCTTGCCTCCAGCACAGAATTCCTGTGTAATATTTATCAAGACATTTACCCACAGACTTGTTACAAATGTGTCCTCACTTTTAAGGAAAGCGTTTTTTGAGACCATAGGATCTGATCTGCAAAGTGCTGAGCCATGAACTGAAATTGAAAGTAGTGATACCTTGGCTTTCCTTTTTGTGACAATTCAACTGTAAGGATCAGATTTGACACCTAATGTCAATGGAGAATGTTTCATTTAATTTCTGCTCCCCCATCTGGAGATAAATTATTCTTTCATTTTCTAAAGTTTTTGTGAAAAATTATTTATTGTTTGTGAGGCATGGATGGCACTATAATATAACGAAATGCCCATGAGGAAATCAATAAATCTCTTCAGAGCAGGGTTTGAACTCTTGCATGGAGCCTAGAGCTGTGCACCGAATGCTGAATGTCAAAGGACACTTTCCATGGCTGCCTGTCCAGTGTTTATGGCTATTCTATCCCCTGGGTGAGACTGCAGACCCCTAGAAACACAGGATATAACAATATTATTAAAGTTATTTCCTGACACATTGTCACGGTGGCATTTAGTGGCATTTTCTATCTCTGCATGTTTGACCTTAACATTTCTGGTGCAGCTTCTTCTGTACAAGATTGTTATATGCTGGCATTGATAGTCACACAGCTTTAACAAACAAATAAAACAGATCCTGAGGCAACTGGATACTACAATTCTTTTGCATATATGTTCTCTTTTCAGAAGTAGTCCCAAAGGAGTAATTTATTTTGATTGAACAAGCATTTGTGATTCAGAGATAGTCTGAGAACCTGATCTAATCATCACTGACATCAGCATATGTATCACATTTGTCCACAAAAGGTGATGGAGCTGAATGCTATGATGTGGCCTCAGTTCACAGTTTAATTTGTCTGAATGCATATAGTCATTATCTCAGACAAAGAAACATGCAATTATAAGATGGTGACTTTCATTTGCTGCCAATTTGGGCATAAATTCAAACAAATACTCTGAAATTTCTGTATTTTTCCATTGGTCACTGATTTTGTAGCCACCTGCAGTATCTGTTTAGATGAGCTTTTAATTATGAGAGATAATTGAATGAAAGTGACTGACAGGAGCATTTGGAGCTAAATGCAGAATTCTGAAGGTGAAAATACTCAGCCCTCACTCTTTTGATCCAAATTGTGGCTTTGTCAAGCAGAAGGTGATTCAAGAAAATAAGAACACCTGATTTAACTGAATTATGAGATAAAATGAAACAGCAGGTGAGGAAACGCCCATCATTACGAAAACAATGCCATCCCTTGTATTTACACTACAGCTGTCTAAATCTCCAAATGAAGGTATTAACTGAGATCAAAGATATTCATACAAATGGAAAGGGAAGGTCAAAACTCAAAGTAATAAACCAGGTAACTATACACACTGACAGCACAATGATTTTCATTTAAATCAGCAATAGCACTGCTCTCTTATTTCTGGGGGCTATAGCTCCTTGCATTCAAAAGGATTTTCTGAAATATCCAGAAAGGAATCATTTCAAGTGGTTGAACCACGGGAAAGCTGACACCAGGTTATAACCCAGCCTGCAGCAGGGTGTCAGGTTGCCCTGGTGTAGCCTTCTTTGAAACCCATCCTATTCTCCTGTGAGAAACAGGAAGGATGAACTGCAGTGAAGGCTTTGGGCTGGGACTTAGCAGACGCAGGCTCCCAAGCATTACTGCTGTGACCTTTGGCAGCTTTCCTAAATACCTCTCAGTGCCCAGCACTTAATCTTTTAGTGCCTGTGTTTCCTTCTCATGTTTTGGAGGTAATAGAAAGCCTGTTCTCTTCACACTGAGGAAAAGATGGGATATAGAATCAACGTGAAAACTCAATCCATTTAGCATTAAGAAGAGCTCAAACTACAAACCCTCTGGTTTGCATAAGGTGGTCATTTTGAAGAGGAAAGTCAAAATAACAGTAGTCACCAGTGAAAAGAAAGAAGACAGACAAAATATTGAATACCAGCCTGACAGTCAATGATTATTTTAGTCCCGTCTCTGGTTCTTACGCAGTTAGATCTGCAGACAACGCTCTGCAACTTTTTGAAGGAGAAGGAAATGGTGGCCAACTGAGCAAGACCCTGATTCAAAAGTGGGCGATACAGTAAGCTGCATATGTTAATATAGGTGGCTCAGAAGATAAGGAACAGACTTGACTGGTGCTTGACAAATTAGTGTGTTAATGCAAAGTATTTTTTATGTGATGGATAGCCTTGCATTAATTTGATAATAAATTAATACTATTTTCATTTTTTAATTATTAAAAGTAATACAGACAATGGTGAGCAGTGCTGGACTTCACAACATGACTATTCTTACATTTGAATGTGTTTCAATAAAAGAAACTTCTATATGATGAAACTAGAGCAAATGTAAAAAAATAAGGCCTGGCTTCATAACTAACATAGCCAATGTGATGTTCACCTATGAATACCTAACACTAAGACATGTGGCTCTCAGCACAGAGCCCATGTCCCT
>VYZW01047989.1:34721-57934 GCA_013401315.1 Balaeniceps rex
CATGTCCCTGAGCGAGCCCTCAGAGCACCTTATGCACTGCCTGAGAAGAACCGAGCATCTCAAAATGAGGTCCATGAAAGGCAAAAGCTAGAGGTGTTTCGAAGATCCATGTCCTTTGGTACTTTGGTACCTGATTTGGGGCTGTAAAGTGACAAGCGCCGGGCTGGAATTTATTGTCTATACTCTTTGTAACTTCTGCTGTCAGGTGCCTACATGGTTTCTTCAAAACTTGTGGATTGGCCATTCCTTTCTTTAAAAACGCAACTGCAGAAGACAAACAAATGACAGCAGAAGTTACACAGAGTACAGACAATAAAACACCTATGGCATAGTTGTCCTCTTCAACTTGAGAGCATTCAGTCCCAGATCTCCCATCTCCTAGTTATCCTGGGCTGGATTTGTCCTCTCTATCTCTTTGTCAAGCAGTGCTGCTCTGCTAATAAAGATTCGTGATTCATTGTAGTAATAGATGGCAGCAAGAGCAAGCACAGTCCTGTAGTTTAATGACAAAATATTCCTCTAGAAGAGAGGATACCTGCTAAAAAGATTGCTTATGGATTTCACTCAGGGATTATTTAATTACAAACAAGATTTATTATCTTATGGTTAGTGTGGGAAAAAAAGCAAAGGGATGGGAACTATCAGAATAAGGACAGGTCACTGGTTTGATGACTTGGTTAGCCACAATGATGGGAATGGACTATTTTATCATCAGAGAGGATTAAAAAGAGACAAAATAATGCAAAAGAAAACTTAAGCAGTAAACTTAGGAATAAAAAATAAATCATCATCTGGTCAGAAAGACGTTAGAAGTCAGTTTTCTTTGGCATTTACTTAATGTGAACCCATTATTATTTGGAGGAAGTAGGCGTAGGTTAAAGGCTAGTAAGCCCTATTCCCATGTAAACTTAAAACGAGATAATGGGAATGTCGTATTAAGATTTTTTTACTAGCACAAAAACCTCCTTATTTATATGACAACGACAATGGTGCTGCATTACTGGAGGAATTATTATTTTTAAGTAAAGCAGTGGGCTTCCAGTGCCTGGCAGTCAGCTAATACCAGGATGCCAGGGCACGCTGCCAAAGCATCAGCACACTTTGAGCCTGGGCTAAGCCCAAATCAAAGACATGCTTCAATAGAAGCTCTTTTCACACTGTCTTCCTGCCAGTGTTGCAGTAGGTAGCTGATAAAAGTTCTTGCTTTGTAGCTAAAGTCAGCCTTTGGCTTTGGTTTCAGCCTACTGCATCCATTATCAGGGCAATACGTTAGCGAAACCGGTAAGAAGTCCTTGCATTCTAGCATCCATCAAGGAAATGAGTATGAACCCAGCAGTCTGAGAACCTGGGCACCACAAAGATGAGTATGTCCTCTTATGTCTGAATTTGAATTCTAGGATCTGGCTCTGAAGGGCTACAGCTCTGAGTTAGGGCTCTGTGTTAGGGCTCCAAGCTTGTGCAATTTACAGTACAGAGGTTCCTAGAGAAGATACTGAAACCAGAAATTGCAGGAAAAACATATTGTAGGAGTACATAGCAGAGGACCAATATTGCTGAAATTATAAAGGGATATAGGGATACCACACTGCTGCTGAGGACATGGAATGAGATTTCTAGATTGCAAGATAAAGCAACTACGTACTTCAAACAGCCACCCACAGAGCTACGATATACATGTGGAAAGTGACCTGCTTGTGGAGCAATTTCTTGTAACAGTTTTGGATTTAATTATGGATGCAAAAGAACAGCCTTGAAAAACTGCTGAAAGATGTGCACACACAAACTATTCCAGCAGAAACAGAATGGGAAATAGAATAAAAACAGAATTCTTTTAGAGAGAACCATGAAAATCTCAGAAAAATTCAAATGATCAGATGGCAGAGATGATGAGCAAATATTGCAGGCAGCTGTGAAGAAAAGGGATTTCTAAATCAGAAACTAGGAAAATACATTCAAATTCTACAGACAGCTGGAGAGAGTTTCAGTCAGTTTACATTCAGGATGTCAAAGATTAAAGTATTTTTTGTATCTTTAAGACCTCATGAAAACTACCCATTTTAGTAGCTCAGATGCTACATGCACTCCACCATTACAACTCCATCTTCTTTGTCCTTGTCATTAATTCCCAGTTCAGCCTCTTGCACTGTCTTTGCTGTGTTCTGATGCTAGAGCAGAGCAAAGCATTCTCCCGTTCACTTAGTGTATCACATTGGTTTAGATGGAGCCCAACTTGATCTGCAAGGAGGGGTAAGTTGGTACTCTTTTGCTAGGCCACAATATCTTGGCTTTGAATGTTTCAAAGACTGATGTCTGCACTGGGGCAGAAAGTTCTGCTTGCCCTTTATCTCTAATTGAGAAGATTGTTCTTAGCTTCGGCCTTGATTTTGCTCTCATGTCAGTAATCTTGAAGTCATTGTGGACTTAGACCATTTTTTCCTCTCCGAAATCATCCCTTTGAATGAATTTCCTTTGTCACAAACTTCAGAAAGTTGATTAAATACAACGATCTTTCTTCTGTATGTTTACTTACAGTAACTCTACACCATTTTTATCCCATTATTCTTTCTTTTTGTTGTCCTTGGATCCTTGGTTGTAAATGATTAAGAATGCTGACAGAAGACAGTTTTATGCCTTCAGAAAGTAGCTTTTTATCTACTGTGAAAGCACACAATTGCCTTCCTCACAACAATGCATGAAAGAAGAGAATGAATTTTCAGAATATTTATATATTCTCGTAGCATAGTTTCTTCAGATTATTTTTGTAATGTCTTTTGAGAGACTATGGGGTTGTCCCTAATCAGCATCTCTAATTTGCAAAATCTTTTTTGTGTAACTTAGAGGATAAGGGCAAATGCCTGTGAACATGATCAGCCTTGAATGCCAAAGTGTGTCCTGAACTCCTGCTGCAGGTATTTACCTGCATCATACCTATGATTGCTTTTCTTTTCCAGGCCTCCCACCTGGGAATGTGCTCCATCTTCTTCCAGTTCTTCAAGCTACAGCAGCAATGTTGTTGCATGACATGTGCTGCCACCTAGTTTAGTTAAGAAATACCCAACTGGTAACAAAAGCATCAGAGACACTGCCTATGTACCCATGCTACCACAGACAATGAAAACTGGTGGCAGCTCGTCTTTCAGGAAAAAAAAAAGTCTTTTTTTCTCAGGCAGAATGACTTTGAATGAGTTCACTGGAGTTAGTTTTCTTTTACATATAATGGTCTTCCAACAGACTAGATTTTTTTCTGCAGCTCGCTCTCTAAAATTTCAAGAGCTTTAATGGTCTTTAAAACTTTTCATTGGGTTTTTAATTTTGCTAAAGCAGTATGGAAGGATTATATCAGAAGAGAAATCAAAATTCCAGAAGCTGGTCATACACAGTTCTTGATAAAAATACATCATAATTGTATCTGAAAGATTATGAAAATAGATTATTTTTTGAAATGACCAGCATAGTCAAGATGGCAAAATCAGTGAAGTAATGTTTTCAGTTGTTTTGATGATAAACAAAACTAGTATGTCTATGTTTTCCCTAGTGTGACTGATTATGTTAGTGACTGAAACAACAGTTAATATTCACTACAAAATTATATTAAATGATCTTATGGGAACTACATTTTCAGCTGTAATACAGTTTTTACAAAACCACTTTTTATCACATTGTGACATTGGAGTATTAAGCCTTCGAAAACCTATTGATTCTATTGAATCTGTCCTTAGAGTGCCTTTCTAGCAGATGATAGCATTAATTCACTGTCACTAGAATTTCTTTCCAATTTAGGAATGAGGTTGTCTAGAAATGTTGCACTTATCTTAAACTCTATTTAGCAAGACACTTAAAGACCTGACACGAGCAAGATATTTTTAAAAATCTGCCTTCTTTTCCATATGTGGAATTACATGCTTAAAGATAGTCACTCATCTATGATCTTTGCTTACTCAAGATGTCCACTCAAGGACCATAAGTCAATATACATTTGAGACCAGGAAGAGTGACCAAGGTTCCACACTTAGCATCTAAGACATTCATAGGGCAGTAAACGAGATCTGGATTCTGTTCTTATTGCCAAGTACAATTTACAGCTTTCATCCACAAAAACACAAGAACCACGCCAAGTTAGACCACAGGCTCGTCTAGCCCAACAGCCTACCTCCAACAATCGCAGATGCCCAAGGAGGTTAAAAACAAGCTAAGGATGCAGTAATAACTCCCCAGAATATTTTGCTGGCCCCCAACAATTTGTGGCTCAGGGACATCCCTTGCCAAAGATACTTTTTTCTTCATTTGTCTCAATTGAGATGTGTTTCATTTGTTCACTTCCCAGTTAGAGACTTTTATCAGGTTCAACAAGGCCAAGTGCAAGGTCCTACACATGGGTCAGGGCAACCCCCGATATCAGTACAGGCTGGGAGATGAGGGGATTGAGAGCAGCCCTGCAGAGAAGGACTTGGGGGTACTGATGGATGAAAAGCTGAACATGAGCCAGCAGTGTGCGCTTGCAGCCCAGAAGGCCAACCGTATCCTGGGCTGCATCAAAAGAAGCGTGGCCAGCAGGTCGAGGGAGGCGATTCTGCCCCTCTACTCGGCTCTGGTGAGACCTCACCTGGAGTACTGCGTCCAGCTCTGGAGCCCTCAGCACAAGAAGGACATGGAGCTGTTGGAGCGAGTCCAGAAGAGGGCCACAAAAATGATCCGAGGGCTGGAGCACCTCTCCTACGAGGACAGGCTGAGAGAGTTGGGGTTGTTCAGCCTGGAGAAGAGAAGGCTGCAGGGAGACCTTATTGCGGCCTTTCAGTACTTAAAGGGGGCCTATAGGAAAGATGGGGACAGTCTTTTTAGTAAGGCCTGTTGTGACAGGACAAGGACTAATGGTTTTAAACTAAAGGAGGGGAAATTTAGGCTACATATAAGGAAAAAATTTTTTACAATGAGGGTGGTGAAGCACTGGAACAGGTTGCCCAGAGAGGTAGTGGAGGCCCCATCCCTGGAAACATTCAAGGTCAGGTTGGACGGGGCTCTGAGCAACCTGATCTAGTTGATGATGTCCCTGCTCACTGCAGGGGGGTTGGACTAGATGACCTCTAAAGGTCCCTTCCAACCCAAAGCATTCTATGATTCTATGATTCTATGATCAGCAACAACATCTTGTGGCACCAAGTCCTACAGCTTTGCACAGCTATAAGCAGTGTGAAGAATGACCTCCTTGTTTGCTGTAAGCCTCCCTCCCTCATTTGAGGCCCCACAGTTCTGTAGTAGAAAAAGCAGTAAACAGTAATTCCCTATTCACCTTACCCAGGCCACTTAGGGTTTTGTAGTTCACTTCCATATCAATTCTTGGTCATGTCCAGTCTGAAAGTTTTTGTCTGCTTAGTTGTTTCCCGTAGGAAAGTTGTTCAACATCTTTGAAGATCCTTGTTATTCTTCTCTGACCCTTTTTCATTTCAGTCTAGTCTGAGCAGAGCTAATTGTCTTTGATTGCTGACTTTCATCAGGAAAATGAAAATTAGCTGTTATTATTTGCTGCATATCTAAATATCTAAGAAGAAAGGAGTTCTACTCCCTTTTCCTGCCCCTCCACAAAGGCATTCAGCTGCTGTTGTTGTTATAAAAAATAATTAGTTGCTTTCTAACCAGTATAAAGAAATTTCCAGTTGGTATTTACAACTTCTTCTCAGTCATCTGTTCCAGAGGAAGTGAGCTGTTACCAGTAATAAAACATCATCATTTACTTTTACTGTGTTTTCAGTTATATATTTTACTTCATTGCTATTAAGTTTTGTAATCAACGTTAAAATAAAAACTTAAATTAGTACAGTAAACCAAGAAACAATAAACTAGTAAATTATAAAATCCCTAATATTTTTTTCTGTAGTTCAGCAGAAATTAAATTAAATTTTCCAATGCCCTTCTTGAAAGGCTATAACCCATAGTTTTAAAGATTCTGCACCAGGATACCATACAAAAGAAGGCCATGAACCCCCCCCTTATGTTTTTTTTTTTTAAATCTTAAGAAAAGAGTAACTCCCCTCCCCTACCTTCGGAACATATAGAATATCTGCATCAGAAACACCAGGGTGGTGGCTCTGGAGTGTCCATGGTGCAGCTGGGGCTAAGGGCCGGAGAGCCAGGCAGCAGTGGGACAGGGACATCGTGTCGGGTGTTTTGATGTTCCTCTGTGCTGCCTCTGAGAGGGCCAAGGGCCTAACTCACTGCCCTGGATTCCACTCTGGGGACCAGATGCTGAAAGCTAGTGATGGTGAAGATAGCAACTGAGAAGTTTTAACATGTTTCAGTGCCCAAGTTCCTTTTTGGATCTAGCTCTCTCTTAGCATGTACGGCGTGGGGTAACAGTTACCACATTCATTGACAAAAGCTTTGATGTATCTTGTGCAGCCTGCTTAGTGAAGGATGGGGAGGGGGAGGTTGGCTGGCCTTAAAGCCTTTTGAACTATTTCCATGTTTAACTCTCTTTTTTGTAAATGTTCCAGATACGATGCATCGCAAAAAAATACAAAGAACTGTATTATCTTAAGAGGACACCCCCCCCAATTTATTATTTCAACAAATGATAAATGTTGGAAATCAAAGAACAGACTCAGTTTTGAATAATGTTAATGTTCTCTCCCTCTGATATTGCCTCTAAATGTTGATATATCATGTGAGGAAAAGGTGGTATTGCAGCCGCTGGTAGTAATTATTAGATAAAGGTTGCAATTGTGTGCTTACTTCCCCCCCCTCCCTGAAAAGGGTCTGATTGTTAAAACATTCTCTGAAGAAGCTGTTTCAAGCTTTTCTGCTATGCTAGACTTCATCTTTGGTGATTAGCAGCCTCTTTGCTTTGAAGATTTAGTGCAAGCAAACTATACTTCTGTGACCTTTCATTTATGTTCTGAACTCCCTGAAAATTCTTGCTTGGCACAAAAGAAGCAACGCACATGCCAGCCTGACAAAAGGAAAGCAGCTTTCTGAAATGGAAAGGTATAAATCAGGAAGCAATTCCTCATCCTTGCCTATTTAGATACTGACTTTTTCTTTCTCTAGCCCAGAGAATATAATTTATTTTTATAAATTGCCATTCAGAGATTGCCCTCACAGCTGAGGCTTTGGCTTGACACAACAGAAATCTGTTTTCAGTTTGTGCCTCTGATTTAGACTTGCTGTACAGCTTGTCAGTAACCAGGGATGAGAGTGATCGGCCCTAACAGGCATCAAAAGATAGACTTTTAAATCTGAGTGAGTCACTGACAGACTGCTAATCTGAACTGGGCTCTCTTTATAGGTACAGATTCATTTTCTCCTAACATAGACAGTTAGAATAGGCCAGATGAACTGCTTTGTGATGGTGCTTAATCTCCATTAGCTATGGAGGGACTCCAAGGCGACATCGTTCTACTTAGCATTGGACTTTTGAAAATAAGAAGTCTGGTGAAAAGATTCCTACTTAAAATCTCTCTATTTTCCATCTAAAATGGAAATTATGATAAATGTAAAAATGTAAAATGTAATTATGATAGTACTTTTCTATTCTTTGTTCGTCTCTTCAAATAGGAGATTTCTGGGGAAAAATCAATGTTTTATCGTGTGAATTTCTGGTGCCTACCCTGGATGGGGGGGTGGAGGGGAGTCATAGGTCCAGGCAGGGCTCTTGCTTCTTGAAAAATACAAAAAATAAGCCATAGCCCCATACTTTAACAGCAATAACATTCTGAAATATGATGCATCTCAAAGATACTTGCAGGATTGTTAAAGGGTCCCAGGAAAGATTGCAATGCTCCAGAAAACATCCCTGATGTCCGAGAAGAACTCTACATTCTGAACCTTTGGAAACCTTAAAATTTCATCAGTAAAATTTTTGTCCATTTGATTTACTGAGGTCAGAAACTTGACCTAACACCTGTGATGTACTGGAGAGTGGTTGCTGAAATTAGATTCCTAATCTTCAGTACTCAGTTGCTGAAAAGGTGGGAATGAATTACCTGGCTGGAACGAGTTTACCTCTTGCCACAGGTAATCCATGTCTACCTTTCTGAGAATGCACTACCACCTCTGACGGATAAGCAAAGTTATTCTATAATTACCTTCCTTTTAACAGAGCTTTGTTATGGCAAAATATTTACAAATAATTCCTTTGCATTTCTAAGATCTTGCTCAAAAGAAGCCATAAGATGACACATATATTGAATGCCTTTCTGGCAGTTTTGTGCAGTTGTTAATGATTCTTCCCATTAAACTGCGTAAGTCTTTTTTCCAATCTCCAGTATTGAACTGAATTTAATTTTTCACAAGTTCTTGTCAAAATAGTTTTATTTTCTTTCCTCTCTGCTGGTTTCTAAATAGTTCACAACTGCCTGGGTAATATGCTTGTTGCTGTCTAGATTTTCCCTTACAGAGAACCAGCAGAATACTACAGTTAATGAGTTTTCTTTGACATTATTCATAAACAGATAAATCAAATCAATTAATTCCAGCTGACTTTCTCTCATCTAACTGCAATAACTGGCATAAGGCTAACTCAAAGTATTTCTAAACAATGAAGAGAGTGAAGTTACTGAAGTTCACATGCATCTGCTGTTTGCCTCCATTATAGAACTGGGTTTAACTGGTCTGGACCAATGCTGGTAGAACTAGTGCCTGAGAACACGCTGAGTGGCTGGTTAGTGTGGTTTGATAGATAACATGCCTTCTTCTCAGCTAGCAGGTGTTGTCCTTTCTCTCCTCAAACTTCACTCTCTCAAAATAAAATGCTGTGGTGTGATAATTCTGGTCCAGGAGGAAATGCTTGCTCCTGATGTGGCAACTGATGCAGAAACAGTCCTTTTGACAAAAGAAGAGTCCTGGGGAAAACATTTCACCTGGTAAGGTGAAAAAAGATTTTTAGAAAAGCAAAAAACAAACCCAAGCGATTGAACTAGGAGAAAGAGAGGATGGGGGAAAAATTAACACCAATGTTCAGGAGTGGAGTGACATAGAAAGGAAATGAACTAAGAGAATGAGCTAAAGGGAGAGCAGGACGTGAAAATTACTGTGCAAATATCTGGAAGACTTCTCAGAGGGAAGACACGGAAAATAAAAATACAAATGAATAAGGGAGATTAAGCCATGTGTTCTGAGGTAATTAGAGATCATAGTTTCATGCAATATGATGAAAGCTTTTATTTATAACAACACGCTCTCCCATCACTTAAATAAGTCTGAGCTGATTCCATTGACATCATTTGCTTTCCATGCAACAGTTTTCAAATTAAAAAAAGTCAGAACAGTCAGATGACTCCCCTGGAATTCATGGGATATGCAGCCGTGTAAACTGAGTGCAGAATTTAGTGAAGTAAGTTGAGTCAGTGCCAGTAGTAATCATTTTCTGTGCTATGTTATTTTGGGATTAGTCTCATAAAGACACGAGAGTTATGCAGAGTAAGTATTCAAACCTTTCTTTGTGGTGTTACTTTCACCATCCTACAAGGTATATTTTCTTGAAAAAACTCATAAAAATATAAAAAAATAAGCCCAAGTCTGACAATTTTTATTAATTATGTTAGTAAACCAATAAAATATACACTTAGTAAATACATATTTATAAACCAATTATAACTCAGCAAGTTATATACATTTATATTTTAAGATATAAACTACTTTTTTCGTCACTTTTTAAAAAAAAAATACTATTCGTAAAAGATTTTCATGTGTGCTTTACCGATGTTTTTCTTTTGGGATCAATAGTGCCCTGAGGGTTACTATGCTCAATTTGTCTTTCTTGCTGGAGGTTACTGCAGGTCCTAGAGACCATCTCTCTGAAGTGGGAACAAAGGCAATACTTGAGCATATCCTTTCTAATTGAAACAAAACAGTGGGAAAGAAAATTCCAGACTCTGGGACTGGGGTGAGAGGTTGGAGTGTAGGAAGAGTGTAAACTTCTCTTTATACTTTTTGATACACAGAACAGAGATAAATAAAGAGCAGCTATTGTCCAACAGATGTACTCTGAGCTAAGCCTTTATCAATCCAATCATCGTTGCATTAATGAAGTGGGATAAAGGGTTTGCCCTGCAAAAAGTGACATAAGTCCTACCCTTTTCCCAGCTCCCTAATAATTTCCTTCCTTGATTTTCTTTTATTGCACCGTCCGTATTATTAGATGCCAAAAGTTCAGAGGATTTGGCAGACTGCTGCTATCATGTGGCAACCCCCTTTGGTGCGCAGTAGATATGTTGTGGGTTTACATTGTGTATCTCCTTTCCACATGCTTGAATCAGAGGACTCTTTTTATCCTGTACAATGCTGAAACATTGCCACAAAACTGCAGCTGGTGCTGTAAAGAACACCATAGGCTTGAAGGCCAGGCCTCAGAGCAACTTTATGGGACAACAAGGCAAAATTTTAAAAAGAAAGGAAGAAAAAAAGACAACAAGCACAGCAGGCTTTTTTCTTCCATTTAGCAAAAGGGGAGTTTCCAAGTGGGGCTGCAGATTTCACTTACTAGCGTGTTGTAATAGTTTGCTAACTGCAAACACCTTTAATACCTCCAATGTGACTATTAAAAGTTATATTCAGAATATGCCAGATTCTATTAGCGTAAGAGAAGATAAAATCAGCTGTTCTCCAGACCCTGCATGGAGGGATGGTTCGACTATTTGCAGCAAAGTGACAAATCACATCCATTAACTCTAAAATCTTCGAGTGAGGGATCTTCCATCTTAAACTATATCTATTTTAAAAAAAGAAAGTAATAAAGGAAAGCATTAGAAAAACAGTAAAAATAATTCTTATATTTAGTAATAGAGTACTTAAAAAGTTCGGGGCAGCAAGAGTGTTTAAATCCTTTTCTGAAAGACAAGGAATGTATTTGTATTCTAAACGAGGTTGGTAGAAAAATCCAGCTGTGGGCATGGATAGATTCTCATATATTCTATTATCATCTGGAGAACAAGATATTTTGTGTCAGAAGTAATTTTATATATGACTGGAATCCTCTATTTTCCTCTCAATAACTATTAGGAATTTAATCTTTCTCAGGATTAAAAATAAATCTGTTTGCAGCCTTCTTATACTGAAAGAGGATTTTTGGAAAAGTGATTTTAACTAAATGAAAGAGTTGCTAGTCCTTACTGTGTGCGTCTCTTCACTTTCATTCTCATCGTACCCGAGTAAATTCAGTTTCCTGTAGGCATGTAATCTATTGATGAGTAGGTTGTAACCCAGCCCAGCAATTGCATTCAGCCTTTCTCCTCAGTTTCACTCTTTCTGGAGGAAACAGCCACTTAAAGAGAGACTACAAACTTGAATACAGGCTGAAGGTGTACAGAGTCAGATTTTAAGAAGAAAAGCCTAAATTAAAATATAATGCTATAATAAAAATTATAATACAACGTTAAAAATTGCTTCTGAGCTCTCCCAGTGATTGAATCAGCTTGACGCAGCAAAATCTTAAGTGTCATGTGCATTTGACCCTGGCAAATATTCCTGCAATGGACATTAGTATGTCAGATCTATTTTTGAGATGTTCGTGTCATAGAACTCAATTGTACCACTACAAGTGTTCCATAAAGAAAAGACCAGGGTAGGTAAATGCTGAACAGGCTTAATTCTTCCTGATTTTTTCTGAATCCTGTTTGTGCTGGGGATACACAGAACTTCCTGCTGTACAAACTTTTACAAATATTCACTTTTAACTTCTGTAGCAGCTAAAATATGGTTAAATTTTATCTTTAAATAGAAATTTGTTTGAGAGCCTATGCCTGCAACGTGCTGGTAGCCTTCAACTCTCTCTGGAGTTGAGGGAAGTCTCACTTTGGAGAACTGGTCAGAATAGCTGAACATAAGCTCTGGAAGGACAGTCTAAGAAGATGATGGGGTGGACTTTAACCTTCATTAAATGAGCATTGTCCTTTACAATGTCATGACTGAGATCAGAATCTGGCCTGCAGGCTAAGGAAAACATGGTCTCTTACATTGGGAGCTGCTAGTCCAGAGGAAGAAGCCAAGATAAAACATAGCTGCTGGAATTAAAAAGTTTTAAGAAAAGGCTAGAAGAGTCTGTGGGCTAGAGAGATGTCAAGATAAAGGCCAAATATGCCCCAGTGCTCCCTCCTATAATATGAGGTGACTGGGCAATGGATGGGGATCTAGAGTCTGACTGAAGATGTGCCTGAAGAAGCTGGACCTGAAACACTTATTTTCACAGTAGAAGAGGATCCTACCCAGGAAGGAAAACCCTATGGACCTTACTTTGTTCTCCTTAGGTACCAGAACGGAGATTTAAAAGGATGATGTGACCCTTCTCCTCACACCTAGCAGTGCCTTGTTTTTGTGGTTGAAATATAATTATGGAAGTGGATTCTCTTCTCTCTCTTCATAGAGAAATCTGGAGAGTAGCTTTCAAGCTGATGAAAGAAATGTGGATTGCTATTCACGAAAGACCTGAAGAACGTCAGGGTACCACCTGCAGAATACTGAACCAGCAGAATGCCATGAAAGAACACTAAAGGAGATGTAGAGGCACTTTCCAAAGGGAAGTGACCATCTTTTATTTTTCTCCTGCTTTAGGAAAAGAAGGAGCTTAAAACTCCAGGCTTCTGCATTCCCTTCCTTCAAGTCACTCCAAGGCTTCCAGTCTTGTGGTTAAGCTGGACACCTTGTAGGTAGTGAGGACCAGGCTGATAGGGTAGACAAAATCAGTATGATGTACTTAACGATTATGGATCATGCTGTAAAAAAATAGGAGAATTTGTTAAACTGTGATGGAGTCTTAAGGAGACCAGTAAGAACTATGAGTGCGTGACCCAAACAGCTCCTTGCCCTGGCCTGAGGTACCAGAAGAATGGCACAATTTATATTTTCAGCTGCTGACAGGGTCCGGTTGAGATATTCTGCCCATTATGCTGAAGAAAGCAACCTACCACGTAAACCTGCTGAAATTACAGCAGACAAAGTGAAATTCACTGTCCTGATGCACCATGCCTGGGTTTACAGCCTTTCGCAGCTCCACTGGGTAGTGGGGCTGGGGGAGGATTTAATTCCCGAGTAACGGCCAAAAGCCAGTGCCTAACTCCGGGCTTTAAAGTAGGCTTCTCAGATCCTCTGAGACAGACAGACCACAAACTTCACGCCCTGGGAAGCAAAGCTGTGAGGGAGGTGTGCGTGTGGCATGGCCCCTCACGCGGCAGGCGTACGGCTTGGAGAGAGAGGGAAAAGGGAGACACAGGGCCTGCAGATCACGCCAGGAGTGTGAAATCCAGACATCATGGCTACAAATCTGATCCTGCAGTCCTGTCTTAGGTAGAGTGAGCAAAATAAGCATCAGAAAGGAATAAATACCCTTTCAATTGATACGCCATAGCACAGAGGAGGCAGATGGTGTATGCAGGGCAGGCTCATGCAGGGTCGTTAGCCCTAATGAGGCAATACTGACCACTGCCCAGCTGCATGGCTTTGATCTCATGGGAGAACACAGTCCTGCTGGGGCGGTTTGATTTCTGGGTTACGCAAGCCCTCAGGACCCCAGGGGTTGGCCATGTTACAGCAGCCAAGGGAGCCGTTCCTCCTGCCTCCCGGGCAGGATGCCGCCACTGTTAATGATGTGGTCACCCTCCTGTGGGGAGAATCTACAGGCCCCAAAAGTCATATATAATCCATTACCAGAGGAACTTTTGCTTTTGGAAAGAAAGAGATGCAATAGTTGGTGTACCTGGGGAAGAATAGGCAAACAAAACCGCTAACTGACAAAATCCAAACTGACTTAAAAGTACCAACAATCAAGAACCAGGTCTGATCTTTCCTAGATCATGATGTATATATTTCAGAGTTTAAAATTCTAAAATATATAATATTGGTGGCCTTCCAAAAAATACTTTCTTTGTCAAAGAGTAGCTTTTACTAAAATACAAAAATCTTTAAAATGTTTTTGAAGTTGACTGTGCAACCAGTTACTGCTTAGTGGGTGAAAAGGTCAAGCAAAACACGAAGCTAGCGGGATAAATAGGACTATTCCTTATAGGAAATAGTTGCAGGATCAGGTCTTGCACTCTTGCTGTAAGAAGATACTAAACAGTAGAATCAGAGGTTATTATAAATGCTGAATTTCAGAGTGATCCTTCGAGACAACTAAGGTGCAATGACATAGGTTAAAGATGTAGATTCAATCCTTGATCCACTAGGAATTGCAAAGGTTATTGGTTTCACACTAGGAAAACAGTAAATACTGAGGCTAAATAATAACAGGAGTGTGCATTCTTTTAAACTATGTTAGATGGAGTTGAGAACAGATTCTGAGTCACTGAATCTGCAAAGGCAGAAACTACTAAGGCGAGGATTTAAAAAACAGCCATCCTCAGAGCACCAACAACTGCCTGTAGTACAGGTGAAAGGCAGATGAAGAGTCTAAGCATCACAGATGTAGGGGCAATTTTAATGTTAGTGTTTGAACTCAGTTAATTGCATCTTCAGAAGATGAAGGTTAAAAGCGAAAGCTATCAGTGTAGGAATTGATACGGTCACGTATGGCTCCACATACATTATAGATATTTTTCAAGGCACAAAATAGAAATTTTTAAAAGAGAAATGAAACCGATTATGTTTTCCAAATTAATTAAATGAAACTTGAAAATCTTTAGTTTTCAAGAGTAAAATAAAAAAGTTCTAAGTTAGAAAAACAAAGTAAAAAATGCCAGGATCAGGCTTCTTTCTAAATTAGCAAACCCCAAATATTGTTACTCAAGAGTCTGTATTCTTTGCTTCTCAGAAGTTGCTTCTTGAGCATGTTTTGCACTGCAGTGTGTCTGTATAAACAACTTTGCCCTTAGAAGAGAAGCCGTAAGTCTACTAGTAGAATGAGTCATTTTACTGGATTTACTACATGAAATGTAGCCCTTCAGAGTAAAAAGAGCTAAGTGTTGTATTTTGGCTTTATAATAACTGTTAAGAAACGTAATACAGGTCACTGTAGAAATACTAATGAAAGGAATAATTCAGTGGCTTTTGGATTTTCACTAAGTCGTATTGTTTTGTTATTTAAATTCACTGGCAGGATAAGACACCAAGAAAAAACACTGAGTTTCCAGAAGAAAATTTATTCTATCAATGCATGACAGTAAAGGGATCTACAGAGCAAGGATTTCTAGATATCACAGTAAATCCGCTGAGATTTCAATAAATAAATTAAATATCAGAGCTGAAAGACTCATGCAAAGCATGTGTTGTAAAAATTTTCAATAAATTTAAAGAATTTATCTTTACAATTTTTTAGTTCACCTTGATAAAAAGTTCAACTTAGAGAAACATAGAAGTCAGGAAAAAGACAATAAATGATAGAATAGGTTGCTCTGTGAAGTGTGCTGTAACAGATAAATAGGCGATGTCAGTGCCTATCTGAATGCCTATCAAAACCCTTCAAAGACCCCAGAATAAAGACCCAGCTTATACAATTTCTGAAAATTGAAATTCCCTTGTATAATGATCTGATTTGCCATCAGACTCTACAGAAGCTCAGCCAAAACAAAAGTAGATTCTGATGTTTATATTGAATGGTATCTCTTTGACTTCATTATGAATTAGTTCTCATTTTTTACTTTCAGAGCAAGCGCAGCTATGCTCAGACAGTAATGTGAAACATATTGAGGGCAAAACCTGCATGAATTTAACAAGCATAGGAGCTATCTAGGCAGCTTGGAGCCCTGAATTAAAACCAAGTTCGGTACATCATATATAATTTCCTTGATTTATTTGATCTCTATTATTGTTATTGTTAGTATTGCTCCTTTGAAAGGTTAAGTGTTTGCTTGCTAATGCAGAAAATGTAAATTGAATATTAGTGAGAGATGTGACACTAATAACACACTTCCTAATTATTTCCCTATGTGATATTGTTTCAGTATTTGAAATATTCAGTGTTTATAAGTCTTTGACAAGGGCATGCCTTAGCGATACTACAGGTATTGAACTAACGTTGTGTTTTGCAGGCAGTAACCACCAAAAGTTTCCAAGGATGCTCACTGGTAATTGCAACATCTCTCATTCTGGCATCTCATTCACCAAGCTGCTGTTTTTAAAATGCTATCTGCTGAATTACAGCAATGTGGAAACAAAAGTTCCACTAGTCACCCATTTATAGAAATGTTAACAGAGAATTAATTGGAAGCAGGGATTTTCTGAACCTGAATGGTAGAAGGAAGAGTCTGGAGTCTCGTGTGCTGGAGTATGGGAGTTTGGGAACAACCTGTGGGAGACAGAAACAGCAGATAAGGATGAAATGAAGGAGATGGAGGAGAGACAGAAGGACTGGAGAAGGACTTTCTCAGAGCAAAGCCAGAAGGAAGATGCTCAGGATAGTAGGAAATGACTGAGAGACTCGGCATCATTCTTCAGTCAGCCCTTCTACAACAAGATGGTCCCAATAAAACTCCTCTTGAAGGTCACCAAGAGGTAGGCCCTGGAGATTTCCAGCCAAACCAAATCTCCCTCAAACTGTTGACCTGAAAGGTGGCTGGTAGGTCACAGGTGTGTTCCACAGTGATGCTTTCAGCATGGGTCTTTCTGGTTCATTTTTTGTTAAAATCCAGTCTGGTCCCTTTGAAATCACCGGGACATTTCTGCCTTTGGGTTTTGAAGACACGGGGTGAGAACAGCAATTGCTTCAGGTTTGTTTCCTTTCCTCAGACGCTGTTGGGCACAGAGGTATGCAAAAGGAGATGTTTTTGTTTTGTGATCTTGTCAGAGCTGCTTGCTCGGGTCCGTCTCACCCTTCCCCACACAGTTAGCCCCAGTTGCCCTTCTAGGAGGGGAGAACTTGTGGAATACGGTGACAAAATGCACATAGAGCACATCATAAGCAAAGCCACATCATTCCTCAGTGTAGCCTCCCTGACAAAACAGGATCATCTGTGTACCAGTAGACATTTTATGTCGAATCCTGGCTTTGCTGAAATGAAAAAATCCCTGGTGAATTCATGGAGCCAGAATTTTTATCCTCATGTTCTCTTATGGGAGCATTATATAAGGAGAATTAATTTACTGCCACAGAGGTCAGAGTAAGTTTTAGTGTGCTACAAGTTAAAATTAATAAATAAAAGGGATAAGAAATCTTCCTTTTTTTTTTCTTATGTTTTTTAACTGATACACCAATCTAATAAAACAGCTCATTTTGATTTAAGAAAATAATCTGTTTTAAATAACAGCTCATCTAATTTTTTAATAATAAATGGGGTAATTTACTGTCAGAAGACACTAAAAATACACTGCAAACACTGTCAAATAGAATGACCCAAACCTCCAGAAGCCTGGAAACTGCTGTTAGCATACAAAGCTGTGTTCATTAAAGTATTTTTTTATACTTGCCTGGAGTACCAGTATATATAATACTCATCGATGGAACAATAAAGAATTTAGTTAACAACTTTTGTTAAATTGAAACAATGTGCATGTAAAAAATTGCTGCTTCAGTCAAAGAAATGCAAACATCCACTTCCAGAAACTGGCATTTCAGTCATACTTGGAGTTTAAAGCTTGGAAACTGTTCCGGACATCTTTATCTGCAATGCTATTCTTCACTAATAGTTCAGCTCTGGTCTACTTTAGCAGATCTGCTCAGGGTGAAGAACTGATCACCACTGATTTTTGTTACCTACAGTATATGTGAAGCAAGGGAGTACTGAATGTGAACAGCATCAGCAGAATTGGATCAGTATTTGAAAACAGACTATGGTGAAAAGTATGGAAACTTTTGTTACTGCATGCAGCATACTTTGCCATTTCATTGTAGGCAGCCGTATATCCTTTCTTCACTTGTCTTTGAAAAATTTGGTTAAAATACAAATGAAGAATATTGAAAAATCCTTTCTTGTCTATCTCCCATTAAAATAGCAAGCCCTTGAAAAAGACTAATTAAAAGAAATGTGAGAGTGTAAAAAAGTTAAAAGGGAAGTTTTGTCAGGGTAGATCAAACATTGTTGCATCTTGCTTCATGTGAAAGACCTGTAGGCTGTTCAGTGAGAGCTGCTGTCTTTCAGGTTACAGCCCTCTGTTATCCTATCTCTCACACAGGCTTTTGTTCATAACCAAACTCTTAAACCACTGTTTGGCAAACATTAATACTATGTAATCTCTTGCTATTAATAGCACTTGCTAGCTTGCTATCTCATTGATTCTAGCCTGTAATGACACTTACATATATTTCTTCACAATATGTAAGTGAATATCAAATCACTGAAAAGAGTGAACACCTCAAGAAGAGCTGCACATTCAACTTGCAAGAGACGATCAATCACTTCTGACAAGCCATCACCTCCCATGCTTTTAAATCCATTCCAGAGGGGTTGTTTCTTCCACAAAAATGCAATGGTAACGTTGACAGTTGACAAGAAACAGAAATTCTAGTGATATCCCCTCGGCTCGCCTATTCTTTGTCAGCTGAAGACAATAAACTCTTGCAGGAGAAGCACAAACAGTGTTTGGGACCTTCTCTGAATATGCTGTTAGAGCTTAATAATTTCAGACAAGAACAGAAGAGAATTTTAATCTGTCAGAGGGATGAAAGATTGAGCTGGCAAAACTGAATGACACAAAAGTTGTGACGTTCAGCAATCCCCGTGAAAATAAACAGCTCTCAGGAAGTACTAAGTGCTGTTTCCAGAAATCAGTACTGTTAGACTACACCAACATAACAGCAATCTAAGTTCCTTTAGGTCAGCAATACATAGAGACCAGACTCTAGAATAAATCAAAGTAGTGCTAGCAGAACAGAAACTGATGTCAACAGAAGCAGAGCTGCATGCGTTTCTTTGAAACTGCAGAGATCTGTGAGGCCTCGGGTTAAGAAAGACAGTTTCTTGGAAATGGCAACAAAAAAGAGAGCTACAGCCAAGAGTGGGTAGATTTTGTAACCTATCAGAAACGGGACTCTGCTTCGTCCCCTGATTTTCTTTGCAACTGCATTACAGTGTAATGGATCAAAGTCTCTGCTGCACTGTAGCTTCACTCACCCAGAAATATGAGGGTCACTTCTATGGCAGTGTAAGTCCCAACTACTGCAGAGCCAAAAGCTGCTCTAAAGCCTGACAACTTCCAAAAGCTTTGCAGGAGCACGGGTGGCTGCAGCAATACATGCCTCCTCCTCTGTGGAACAATGTGGGTCCAACTATGTGATTGGGCTCAGTTCGTAATTCAGTAACCTAAATACAGTTCAGAAAGGGCATCAGTCTTACTGAGCATCCAGATTGCTCAAAAAGATGTGTCTCTACTGCACTAAAACATTGCATCAGTGAATGAGTGATCCCAGGGGAAAAAGGGAAGGAAACAACACTGCCTTCTGCACACACATGCCTCTCATCAAAAAAGACAAACCCATTTTTATTCACTTCTGCAGAGCTTGTTTCTGCACTTTTTTCACTACACCTTCAAATATTTATTACCTTTTAAGCGCTTTCAGCTAAAGAGTTAAAAAAATGTTTTCACTCTTCTGCTGTAACTTAATTAGCATATAAATGTTGCCTTGACAACCCTGAAGAATGAAGTCTGCTTATCCCCAGAACAGGTACAACGCAGTCAGAAACACTGCATTTTTTTTCCACATTGCCATACCAATAAATCTCAGCTGTTGCTCAAACAGAGTACTTCTAGGAGTGAAACGACAGTTTAATCTCCATGTCCATTCAATTTTTGGCCTCTGTAAAGAGACTGCCAAAAAAGTTGCCAATTAGTGCTAATTGTAGAGAGGGTTTTTGTGATGTGCACCCTTGTCCACTGAAAATTGGATTACAACCATCAAACTCATTTCCTATGCTGCTGGTATATTTTATTCAGGTCACCAGCACTTCTGCAGTTAGCCTTTTTTAAAATAGTGTCTGATCATACACGAAGAGAACAGAGGTTGAAGACTCATTGTTATATTTCACTCTCTTTTCTCTCAATGTGTTAGATTTATTTGGGGGGTTATGTTAGTCGAATTTTCTCAACCACAATACACAAAAACAAAATAAGACTTCAAGAGTCTTTCGGTTCTCATGTGGTTATGTAATAATACATTAATATAAAGGATTGCCATTTTTAGACATCAAACCCCTGACAGATGTTTTTAGATCTAGTTGCATTTAGTTAGTCTCCATTATTATGGCACACTTTGATCTGGAGAATTCCTTGTCCGTGATCAAATGTAAAATGAATTCAGATTCATTCCCTTTCATCTCATGCGAGCAAGACGTGTGAACCATTTACTTAGCCCTGCGACTCTGTATGATGAGTATTGTCTTTTTCACTGGTTCCTGGTGGGTTTTTTTTTCTTTTTCTGGTAGACGAACCAGGTCCTTTATATGATCTTACAAAAGACACCGGCAGAATGTCACTTCACATTTGTCAAGAGCAAGCCCCACAATCTCTTTAACAAGTGATGTTTTACAATGTCTTGCAGGAGATTTTTGCAAACTGATGTTAATTAGCCCAGAAAAAAAAGATAGCAATTAAGGCATCAAAACTGTCTTCAGAAAATCTGAAAGGTTTTACTCAACCCTGGAGAGGTAGATATTATGAAGGCTAACACTACAAAAGACTCTTTAACTCATCTCCTTATAACTAACCATTGTAGTAATCAGACAAGAAAGATTACCCTTGTTTAGGAGTATTTGCTGCCACTATTAAGGCTCAACAGAGTGTGCTGAAAGAGATTTTCAGTAATATTAGTTTCTTTGATTTCACAGGTTTACACCATATCATCATCATAGCTGTATGCATTTCCTATACCTATATGTTGTTAGTACAAGGAATATGGAAAAGGCAAATAGGTAAAGCAAAAATAGTCTTCCCCTCACACTTTTACCATCAGTAGTTTAAAATAAAGCATTACTATGTGTATTGAACATCATATGTCAACCATTTAAATTCTGAACTCTCAATTTGCCCATAATCTTTTCTTTAACCTATGAGAACAACTAATGTTCATATAAGCTTTGAAGAACAGGTTCTTACATACTTATTTTGTACATATGATTTTCTTTACCCATTTATTTGCAAACTATTTCATATCTGACTCTTATGCCTTACACCAGCACATTTAAAAGTGAGATACTATCATGGACTAGAATCCCACAAGCATATAAGTGTGCATGTAACCTCAGCAATTTAAATAGCCCCTTACACAACATAAGCGATAATAGAATCATAGAATCATAGAATGGTTTGTGTTGGAAGGGACATTAAAAATCATCTAGTTCTAACCCCACTGCCATGGGCAGGGACACCTTCCACTAGACCAGGTTGCTCAATGCCCCATCCAACCTGGCCCTGAACACTTCCAGGCATGGGGCATCCACAACTTCTCTGGGCAACCTGTTCCAGTGCCTCACCACCCTCATAGTAAAGAATTTCTTCCATATATCTAATCTAAATCTACCTTCTTTCAGTTTGAACCCATTACCCCTTGTCCTATCACTACATGCCCTTGTAAAAAGTCCCTGTCCAGCTTTCTTGTAGGCCCCCTTCAGGTACTGGAAGGCTGCAATAAGGTCTCCCTGCAGCCTTCTCTTCTCCAGGCTGAACAACCTCAACTCTCTCAGCCTGTCTTCATAGGAGAGGTGCTCCAGCCCTCTGATCATCTTCGTGGCCCTCCTCTGGACTCGCTCCAACAGGTCCATGTCCTTTTTACATTGGGGGTCCCAGAGCTGAATGTAGTACTACAGGTAGGGTCTCATGAGAGGAGAGTAGAGAAGCAGCATCACCTCCCTCAACCTGTTGACCACACTTCTTCTTATGCAGCCCAGGATACGGTCGGCTTTCTGGGCTGCAAGTGCACATCACCGTCTTATGTCCAGCTTCTCATCAACCAGCACCCCCAAGTCCTTCTCCTCAGGGCTGCTCTCAATCCATTCTCTGCCCCGCCTGTATTTGTGCTTGGGATTGCCCCGACCCATGTACAGGACCTTGCACTTGGCGTTGTTGAACTTCATGAGGTTCGCATGGGCCCACCTCTCAAGCCTGTCAAGGTGCCTCTGGATGGCATCCCTTCCCTCCAGTGTGTTGACTGCACCACACAGTTTGGTGTCATCTGCAAACTTGCTGAGGGTGCGCTCAATCCCACTGTCCCTGTCACTGACAAAGATGTTAAACAGCACCTGTCCCAATACCGACCCCTGAGGAATGCCACTCATCACTGGTCTCCACTTGGACATCAAGCCATTGACCACAACTCTTTGAGTGCAACCACCCAGCCAATTCCTTATCCACTGAGTGGTCTATCTGTCAAATCCATGTCTCTCCAATTTAGAGACAAGGATGTTGTGCAGGACAGTGTCAAATGCTTTGCANAGACAAGGATGTTGTGCAGGACAGTGTCAAATGCTTTGCACAAGTCCAGGTAGGTGATGTCAGTTGCTCTTCCTTTATCCACCAATGCTGTAACCCTGCTGTAGGCCACCAGATTTGTCAGGCACGATTATCCTTAGTGAAGCCGTGTTGGCTGTCACCCATCACCTCCTTATTTTCCATGTGCCTTTGCATAGTTTCCAGGAGTATGTGCTCCGTGGTCTTGCCAGGCACAGAGGTGAGACTGACTGGCCTGTAGTTCCCCGGGTCTTACTTTTTTCCCTTTTTAAAAATGGGGGTTATGTTTCCCCTTTTCCAGTCAGTGGGAACTTCACCAGACTGCCACGACTTCTCAAATATGATGGAATGGATAGTGGCTTAGCAACTTCATCCATGAGTTCCCTCAGGACCTGCAGATGTATCTCATTAGGTCCCATGGACTTGTGCATCTTCAGGTTCCTTAGATAGTCTCAAACCCAATCTTCTCCTACAGTGGATGGTTCTTCATTCTCCCAGTCCCTGCCTTTGCCTCCTGCAACTTGGGTGGTGTGGCTTGAGCACTTGCCAGTGAAGAACATTAACCAGCTTTCTTAGGCCCCTCTTCCCTCTAGGGCTTTATCCTATGGTACTCTAGCAAGCAGATCCCTGAAGAGGCCAAAGTCTGCTCTCCTGAAGTCCAGGGTAGTGAGCTTGCTCTGTGCCCTCCTTGGTGCCCTAAGGATCTTGAACTCTACCATTTCATAGCCACTGCAGCCAAGGCTGCTCTTGAGCTTCACACTCCCCACTAGCCCCTCCTTGTTGGTGAGAACAAGGTCTAGCATAGCACCTCTCCTCGCTGGTTCCTCTATCACTTGGAGAAGGAAGTTATCATCAACACATGCCAGGAACCTCCTGGATTGCTTATTGTCGTGGTTTAGCCCCAGTCGGCAACTAAG
>VYZW01047990.1:3646-33571 GCA_013401315.1 Balaeniceps rex
AAGCCCTTATAAAATTCTAGTACATCTGACAAGTTCTCTAGGGTTGTCACAAGAAAAATTACTGCATGCTGGATAGCCCAGATTGTGCAGTAGTCCAGAATAACCTCTTTGGTTCCTTCATTCTGGTGAGTGTTACTAGTCCCATTGCTCAAAGCCTAGCATATTTGACTGTGATAACTGTTGTTCACTAACTTTGTTTCTAGACAGCTGCTCAGAAACTCAGGACAAAGCTGCAAAAAGCATGTAGATGGGTGGAAAGGAGAGGGGAAAAAGAAAGAGGAGAGGGAGCTCTAAGTGTATATCAACTCAAAGTAGAAGAAAAACAGAGGAGTGGAAAACAGAATATTTGTTTTTTCATGCATTTCACAAAGTGTTAGCAAAGTGCGTGAACAGGGGGAGCTGGGGACTTGAGGAAGCTGCTATCTTAAAAGATTTGAGGGGAAAACACTTCTCTTCATACATTTAAGTTGAAAACTACTGAGTGCCTTTCAAGCAGCCATATGTTGCAACATTTTGGCTGAAAGAGAAGTACGTGTTTGGGATTTTTTTTATATTTTTACATAAAAGCTTTGAAAAATGTAATGGGAAAATTGACATTTCCTTTTTACAACAACAAAGCAAGCCATCTCCTGTCTAAGCTTTGGCCAACTATGTCTCAAACTCTTTTAATTCCTTCAGGCATTTTAGAGAGGAAGGTAAGCACTGTTCTGTTGCACCAGTGGATGAGGAATTAAGAATTAAACAGAATTGAGAATTGTGGCAGAGTCTGGATTCTAAAGTTCAGTGCCTTGACCAGAAGACTGGTCTTCCTGTTTATCTGTCTAGCTTATCTACCTCGCTCACATAGCATTTGTTTACCAGTCCGTTTATACTTGTATCACCTCTGTGAGGCTGATGAGTACTGTTGTGCTCTTTGTATAGATGTAGAATCCAACAATAGGTGATCTAAGTGAGTGCCCAAGGTTACGCAAGAAATCTATGGAATAGAGGGACTGAATAAAGCTTACTTAAATCCCATGCAATAACCTTATCTTTTGGGGCCTTACTCATTTGCTTGAGAGAAAAGCAGAGACAAAAAAGGATGAGGAAAAAAAAAGAAAGAGAGGAATGCAGAAGGGGGTTATCTTCTTTCCCTTGAAGACTGGTTTCCCATTTTGGTTTCAGAAACAAACCCAGTCATTTTCAATTTTAATTTCAGAAGTGGTGCTTTTTTCCAGCAGATGCCAGTTTTTTGTAGGAATTCTCCAATTTCACAGAGAGGTTACACTGAGCAAAGGAAGAAAATAAAGGAGGAGGAAAGAAAGAATGCTATGAATGGATTCTTCCTCTGTCCCAAGACTTCCCTGCTTCCACCTGCCAGTGTTGTGGCTTCCTGTTCAGTCCATGCCTTTGAAACTGGCTTAGCAGGATCTTGGCTCTTTCGAAGATGGGTGTTGTGTATTCAGTCAGAGCACCAACTCCATGCTGCAAGGCATGGGAGACCACGTAGTGGCATTTCTAGCAATAAGCTTGTCAAAATAAACAATCTCACTTTTAAAATATGTATCTGGAATGTGTTGCCTGCTAATGCATATTCATGTCTTACATGCAAACATCTCCCTTTCCTGCACATATTGTGGATGTTTGCCCTCTCTATTTGGGTTGTGTATCATATGGCATGTAAGTAAGGGATGACAAGTTGTGTAATAAGTGAAGGGCGGGGGGGAGAAGAGGAGTTAAAGGGATTTGATTTAATAAGAAACATGCATAATTTACACACACAGCACTATTCCATTCTGGTTTTGCATACTCTAATTGCAAATCCTGTGGCTTCATACCAACCAATACCTTACAAATAATAGTCTTTTACTAGCCTTAAAGATCACATTTCTCAGATGAAGTTCGCTTGCTAGAATTGGCATCCTGCAGTGGTTTAGCTTTACACTGAAGTTTGTAAATGCTCTTGTTTCTTTGCAAGGTGAAGGCAGATAACGTCAATTTGGCT
Organism: Balaeniceps rex; assembly: GCA_013401315.1. Classification (NCBI taxonomy): domain Eukaryota; kingdom Metazoa; phylum Chordata; class Aves; order Pelecaniformes; family Balaenicipitidae; genus Balaeniceps; species Balaeniceps rex. Next base: position 5,631 of record VYZW01047990.1, read on the forward strand.
AAATAAGTCAAATATACAGTATGAGCAAGAAGACATGTTTTAGGTGATGTTTTTATCATACCCACAAGTTGGAAATACAAATTATTTTAGGATGGATTTATGTCTCTGACCTGTAAATGGTCTAAGCTGAGTGCACAAATTAATATTAAGATGCTGAGGTACCCAAATATCCATAGTTGTTAGCCTTTGCAATGTGGCGGTGGCATAAAACCAGAAGGTAGCTTAAGAATATTTTTTATAATCACTGGTGTTTGTTTGAGTCGTTCCAGGAACTGACCATGTGAAATGGGTTCATTTTGACACTGTAGTTGGAGTCATGCCTGGGAATAGTCAACTAAGTGTAACCTGCTTAGGCCCAAAGGAGCAGATGACCCTCACCCTGAAAAGTTAGACCTAAATAAACACATGGCTGCAAAGAAAGCGTATGTGCCACGAGGAGGCCAGCTGTTGAGTTGCTTCCAGGACTTTAGGTATGGATTCCATACATGTGCATATCCTTCTGTGTACAAGAACCAAAATGAGATTGCGAGGGGTGGCACAGAGAAGAGAAATGGGGCAGATGATGTTTCTGCATGGAAAAGTTTAAGCTGGCATCTGTTTTTTGTGGAGACATCCAATGCTTATGTGAATGGCTGACCGTGGACCACTGTGGTGGTTCAACAGACCTGAGCTCCTTTGTCATATGCTCTGGAATAGCTTTGCTGTGATCTGACACCGTTGTCTGCCTCTACTTGTGGGCTATATAGGCAGGCTGCCAGTTTGCAGGTTGGTTTCCAGTACCCAGAGAAACTGCTCATGAGCCTTATCACTACTGCTACCAAACCCAGCCCAGAATTTCAGGAGCTGGTTCTGGCGTAGGTCGAAAATGGGTTCTACAGTGAGACAAGCCCATAAAGTTTGAGTGTGATTTTTGGATCCAAATCCTACTAGAGTTTGTGGGTTCATGATCTTTTTTTGTTAAACCCTATCTTAGACGTGAGTATTTCAGGCAAGTGCTGAATCAAAAAATGCTATTGGGCCACTGAAATTAATAGCAGTGCCTGAAGTTTGTTGTGATATGGGTAGAGATATAGCTGAATTAGAGAGTTTTTTACTCAAAGGTAGCAGTTCAAGGAACGTGCTTCAGTGAACTGTTCTTCTGGCACAAAGTGAAGCCTTGACGAAGGAGTTCCTGTGGCATTGCAGCCCTGACTGGTGCGGGCCTTTGTTTTACCTCAGGTGTGTGTCAGGTGTCTGCTGCAGTATTGTAAGGCAATGTTCCCTGTAGTTGTGTCCCCTCTTTATACAGTATGCAGAGGAGGGAGAAAGAGTTCAGTGTGTGCTCTTGAATGTCTACTTTTATGGGTCCTTGACCCATGCGTACTGTCTCTGGGTCCTAGGCTGAATCCCAGGGAGGAGAAAAAAAATCCTATTAGTTTTTGGAGACAGTTCAGCCAGGTGTAGTCTGAGTGAATATTAGAAGGGGGAAATTTATTTTGTTGGGGTTTTCTTCTGGTATATGTAAAGTTTTTCAAAATCCAGCTCTTTTGTATGAAGGTAATAAAAAATGTTAATATCCTATCTTACAGGGGTGGGAAATCTTTGGAGGTAGTGTTGTTTCTCCCTTCCCACTCCCCATACTCAAGAGACTCACAAGCAGAAGGAGCACCAGGCATAAGCAATGAGTAAGATTTGCCTCCTTCTCATACATACGCCTTAATGATGAAGAAGGACACTTCTTGTCAAAAATAACAGTCCCTTATAATTCCTATAAAGCTCTCTCCAATGACACGAGCAGTTTCATGATTTAACTTATTGGGGAAACCAAGATACCCATTGCTCCACACATTTTCATTTCCATGCTGCTTATGTAAAGACATGTGGTTGTTAGAACAGTGTGTTGTAGATCTAATCCCCAGCTGGGAATCACTAAACACACTGAAATGGAAATAATTAGTGATGATTTTTTCCCCTCACTCCATATTACCTTCTCAAAAGAGACTGAGCAAAACAAGCAGTAAGAAAATGCTGCTCTCCAAATATGTAACTAGGAACTTGTCTCCTGAAGGCTATTAAATAAATATGGAAAAGAGAAAAATCTACTTTTCTGAATTATGGAATAGGTTTCTGAGCAATGAACTACTACTTGTCTCTCAAATACCTTTCATCAGTTTTTCTGTAAAAGTATGGCATACATGAATACTTATTGGAATTTTATCTTCAAAAAAAGCAGAATTAAAATTGGTGTGTATGTGGGGGGGAGTTAGAAATGCAATGTAATTGTGTCTTTATCAAGTTTGCTGACTTTCTGTGTTTACTCCATTTTAAGGCTTTGTACTATTCAAGTCTTCTAATCATCCATTTGAATAGATAAAAATGTATTCTGGATAGATACAAAAGCGCTAGTTCTTTGGCTACCTCCCTTCCTTGGCAGTAGAGGAAAAGTAATCAAACATTAAGTTCTGATTCCTGGTGCCTACTGAGCAGAGAGGGATTGGATGTTTTGTGAGAAGGCCAGTTAAAGGGCAGGATCTGAATTTGGTAGGGTTTGTTCTGTAAAAAGTTGCAACGCAGAGTGCCGTTTGGCTTAGGAGGAGGGTGCTCTCCTACTGCTCTGCCGTTGTCATTTTGGAAAGCTTTATACTTGCCTCTCAGTGTGGAAGAGTTGGGAGTTGCTGAACTGCCAGCTTGCTTGCCCCTTACAGGACAGGCGGGCATGCAGTGGTGGTCAAGCTCCTCTGTTGCTGGGAAGTCTTGTGACTCTGAACAGCAGTGCAGGATGATTGTAGGTCCTGGGGCTGGGGAGGATCTATCTTTAAGGCCAGCTAGCTGGGGAATGGAGGCTATGAAATGCCGCCTATGTCAGGTAATAATCTCTCTTCCTGCTGCAAGGACATTCCCTATAGAAAGATAACCATCAGGTGCTATCAAGAGTGTAGGTTTTGGCATATCGGCGCTGTCTGGAGGTAAGCTGGTCAGGAGGAAGCAATATTGTAGTGGTCACCTAGTGGCTTCCACTCTACCGAAGCCTCCATACAGCTGGGAGCTAGTAAGTGTACAGAAAGTATAAGAAGTGCTAAAGTAGCCTAGTGATTGGAACGGAAAGGAAAATTAAGGGCTATGGTCAGCGAAGCAGCTGATTGGAGAAGCTGATTGTAGAAAGCTTGGTCTTCCCACCCTTTTATTATACTGTATGTATGCTGCCATGGTTTCATACCTATCAACTGGAATTCAGATGATTCTGTAGCTTGATACAATGTCAGGGGTTTTTTTTGCAAATAAATACTCATTTAAACTAATATGAGGGAAAATACACAAGCTCGAGAAGTGGGCCTGTGTGAACCTCATGAGGTTCAAGAAGGCCAAGTGCAAGGTCCTGCACCTGGGTCGGGGCAACCCCCGATATCAATACAGGCTGGGGGATGAAGGAATTGAGAGCAGCCCTGTGGAGAAGGACTTGGGGGTACTGGTGGATGAAAAACTGGACATGAGCCAACAATGTGCACTCGCAGCCCAGAAGGCCAACCGTATCCTGGGCTGCATCAAAAGAAGCATGGCCAGCAGGTTGAGGGAGGTGATTCTGCCCCTCTACTCAGCTCTGGTGAGACCCCACCTGGAGTACTGCGTCCAGCTCTGGAGCCCTCAGCACAGGAAAGACATGGATCTGTTGGAGCGGGTCCAGAGGGGGGCCACAAAAATGATCCGAGGGCTGGAGCACCTCTCCTACGAGGACAGGCTGAGGGAGTTGGGGCTGTTCAGCCTGGAGAAGAGAAGGCTGCGGGGAGACCTTATTGCAGCCTTTCAGTACTTAAAGGGGGCTTATAAGAAAGGTGGGGACAGACTTTTTAGCAGGGCCTGTTGTGATAGGATGAGGGGTAACAGTTTAAACTGAAAGAGGGTAGATCTAGACTAGATATAAGGAAGAAATTTTTTACGGTGAGAGTGGTGAAACACTGGAACACATTGCCCAGAGAGGTGGTAGGTGCCCCATCCCTAGAAACATTGAAGGTCAGGTTGGACGGGGCTCTGAGCAGCCTGATCTAGTTGAAGATGTCCCTGCTCACTGCAGGGGTGGGTAAGACTAGATGACCTTTAAAGGTCCCTTCTAACCCAAACTATTCTATGATTCTATGAAAATACGTGATTTTGGGTGGGAAGCAAGTAGTGCAACAGGCTCAGTTTTATGTTCCCTCCTAATAGCACTTCCTTTCACATCACTCTTATCTTTGTTGGTCTTCCATCTTTCCCAAACATACAACCTTTTCTTCACCACATGTATTATTTAAAACCCTTGGGTTGCAACAGCCACTGCTCACAGACTGGAGGTGCTGGAAGGGACAGGGGAGCAGGGAAGGAGCTGAGTGTTTTGTTCCCAGTACATCTGCTTCAGGAGCCAGGCATGGCAGAAAAAATGGTAGTCCTGGCACAAAGGGAAATTTGTCCTGAAGCTCCCGTCTCATATCCATATTCATCTCTGGTCTCAAACAGGGGGATGTGGGCTGATCATCCTTTGCATTAGCGTCTCACACTCATGACCTGGACTACTCATTAAGCCAAGTGGTTTTGTATTGAATATATTAGTTCATACAGCAGCCTGAGGGGAGGAAAACATAGTTGTGTGCAATGTAAAAATAATGTATGCTATTCTTTGGATACATATCCAAAATACTAAATGCATGAAAATTTGCATCAGATAGATTAGGATAGATTAATATCTTATATCCTTGATATCCACTAATACTAGGATTAACACCCGTAGAGCAGTTTCTGACCTTCCCTGCTTACCTTGCTTCAGTTATGTGAGAAGACAGACCCTTCCCTCCCCCATGCATGCTTGTATATCTGGAAAAACTTTGTGTGAGGAAGGGGTCTGGTTGCAAGGCTCAGGAAATGTTCTTGAAAATCCTCTGTTTGCAACCCCACATCTCTTGTACCAAAGCACCTGGTGCTTGCTTACTTCTTCATGTGTTATGGCTGGAAATGAGAACTCTGATGAGCAGGGGTCCAGGCAGCTGAGAAGTGGCCTTCTTTGGGGAGCGCAGCATGCTGCAGGGGCTCCTGGCCTGGCCATGTCTTGGGCTGCCTCTGGGACTGGAGGCAGCAGAGCTGCAGTGAGCTGCCCATGCTCACCCCAGCACAGCACCGTGCAGTTGCCAATGTCAGTGCAAATCCACAGTGTTACAGCTGCATCTTTTGTGCTGAAAGAGCTTGAGAAATCACAGCTTGTCAAAGATCTATAAGCTGTGCAGTGTAAAGTTGGCTGCTCGTGCTTTACGGGGGGGAATGCTTCTCTGGCCTCCCAGTCTGAGACTTGATTTAACCAAGCAGGCTGCAGCAATGTGGGTAGCGAAGTTTTGGGCTGCTGGTCCAGTGCCTTGTTGCTGTTACCTCACGCAGTGCGCAGCTCTGGCTCTTTAGAAATCCTAACTCTGCTGTTTGGCATAGTGGCTTACCAAGAGGATGCATAAATCAGGTAAGTTCTCATTCCCCTAGCAAATAAGAGTAATGGATGATTTACACTTACATTGCTATCTTGGTATTTGTCAAACTGACTCCTGTTTGGCTTTCAAATCCTCAATCTGGGTTTTATACTTGGTTACTATTAAATATCCTTTTATCACCCCCAGCAACACTGTCAGCCCGATGTCTCGCTTGTCTTCCTCCTACTGACATGGAAATATCAGTTCACTGATCTATTTATCATTCCTTCGTGAATAGTCTCCCAGGATGTATTCTCTGGAAAACAGCCAATTCATTGTACAATGCTATAACTACTGAAATCTAAATGAATATGAAATAAAATTCTCCTAGATTATGCTTCCTGCTACAGGAGATTCCTGCTGTGGGCTGAGTTTTAATGGTTCAGATTCAAATTCATCCATGTTTTTAGATTAATGCATCCACTTCAGTCTCAGAAGCACAATGGCTGAACCTCAGTGCCTGTGTTTCTCTTCCAAGTTGCTCTGTAACAGCCACACATAGTTCAGAGTTTTATGAAAACAGGCCAGAGGCCAGAAGAAATGGGCTACTAAATCTTCTTTCAATAGATTTCTTCAACCTCATCTCTGTCAAATCTAACAGTATGGAACGGCAAAGGCCAACTTAATAACAAGGGGCAGCTAATTAGGAAAAAGGATGTGTTGTGCCCCACAGGAAAAGATTTCATAAAATATGTTGCTTTTCTTAATGCCAGTCCTCCTGGCATAATGACTTTCTCCTTTTTTTTTTTTTCAGAAAAAATGAGAGGATTGCTTTGTGGGGAGAAAGCAGGAGAGAATATCTGTAAGGTCACAAAAAAGAGTGTAAATTTAGGACTGTTAAATATGTACCTATTTTAAAACAACGACAAAATCAACAGCTCATGATTTTTGAAGCCAGCGTTACTATTTAAGATGCTGAGGTCTGACTTGCAATTTTTTTACAGACTTCAGCTTAGTGAGGCAAAGAATGAGCAAATTTCAGCTCCTCACTTGTCTACTGTTCCAGTCAAGCAAGATTTGGTAATAGCTGGCATCTTTAACCAGAAATGATTTTTGCTTTGCCTTTTTGTTCTCAGCTCTCTGAATGTCATGCTTTCCTGTGGTGTGCTCTTCCCTTTGCCTTTATTGTCCTCAGTGGCAGCTGCTCAATTTCTAATTTGACAAGATGAACGCCACTTGGGTTAGATATCATTGCTTCTGTGCCAAGAAGGCTTCACAGTTCAGTCCACCACAATGCTTTGGTGTGATACTATACTGTAAACAGCTTACCAAGAATCACTAACAGCACACTCCTATATTAAAGAAAGTACCACTAGGACTATAAACACCTTTTGATGCTTCCATGCTAAAAACTTGTTCTCAGTTGCTTATGATTTTGCCAAACTGCTTCTGTTTGGGTTGACATATTACAAGACAGGTATAAGCCTCCTGGTGAATTATTACTTGTGAAAATTTGGGCCAAAAAAGCTCAGCCATTTAGTGACTAGACTAGGGCAAAATAATGTTGTTAGGAAGCCAGCATTCAGAATCAAACTTGAGCTGCATACCCATGATGTAACCTGCACCAGATTAAATATAGTGACTTTGCCTCCACCTCTGCTCTCATCAAACCTTCCATTAGGGGAATTAATGATGTAGTATGTTGTACTGCCTGTATTCAAAGATGCATTCACTTTTTTGGGCAGAGGCAGTGCCTCCCACCTGCAGTTTGGTGAAGGGGATGTACATTGCTGTCTCCAGGAAGATCCACACATATTTAGCAAACTAATAAGAATGTTTTAAAGCATAAGCTTATGTTTAATCAAGATTTCTTAGATTTTAGTGGACAAACTTGTCACTGATTGTAGAGAACTTAGATACCACTCTGATACACAGGTCAGAAAACCCCATGAAATTATTAATGCTGCTTTGAGAGCCCAGTTTGAATAATATACAGTGAATAAGATAAGGGGTCGCACATTGAGCAATGAGAAGAGAGGAAGAAGACAAATAGCTGCTCATTAAGTGAGCATCATTTATTCTGTGTGTTGAATGGGCCAAAGGTTAGGTAGAAAAAAAGGGGATGTGAACATATAATTAATACCTGTATCATAATACATATGGACAAAAGGGCCAAAATTAGGGTTGTACAGGCAACTCTAAGAAGCAGAGAAGTGTGTTTCATGTAGTAACTTCAGTAATGCTTTTCTAATGCAAGGGAGGTGTGTGTGTATTTAAGCTGTGTGACAGTGTTACATAAACATAGTTAATATGCAATAACACTATTGCACATCAGAAAATGCTAAGCATTTTATCTGGTGTTCTCCCATTTAAATATTTTCCTGCTGTGTGAGGGGAGATATTAATTCTGCATCATGTCAAATGGAAATACTAACAAAAAGAAAACCGAATACATATGTCCCTGCTACTCTGGGCCTACTCTGGACCCTCAGAGTGCTAATTCAAGTCTCTAATTTTCATCAAACTTATAGCAAGTCACTTCTCTTTGGTTAAAACTGACCAAAGTCCTCCAAAGTTGATCAAGAGATGCTTGCAGAAAGGGACAAGGCTGTGACAGCAGGTGGTTTTGGACAGCCGTGGGGTTTCTGTGTAGCTGCTCGCTGTTTGGGTTTGTTTTTTTCCTGACTGTGCTTAACTGTGTTCCTCCCCTGCCTTCTCCAGACCTGGAAACAAGGAAACGCAGATCCAGCTCATCCTAAAGGAGACATGCCCGATAGCTGCTCAGCTGAAGTGATGGCTCTCTGGCCTTTCCGGCTCTGCTAGTCTCCATTGGCCATAATGTGAGGGTTTGACACCTAGCTCACACATAGACATTAAATTGAGCTATCTTAAATCTCAGGATAAATCCCACCCCTGCAGACACAGGGTTCATGCCTTCTGTGGCTTGAGGCATCATCTTTGGAACCAAGAACTGAAAAATTACTTTCTAAATAGGTTTCAAATGGTGTATTTTTTCCCCCTATCTGTGATATTCTCAGTACTTTTTTCAGCAAGAGGTATTGTCTTTCAAGCAAATGTCACTTATTTCTACACCTTGTAGCGTGGTATTTCAGAACAAAAAGAAAGAATCTGAAGAACGTGTGATATGATCATAGAATCATTTGGTTGGAAAAGACCTTTAAGATCATCGAGTCCAACCATACCTGTCCACTACTAAACCATGTCCTTAAGTGCTTCGTCTACCCGTCTTTTAAATACCTCCAGGGATGGGGACTCAACCACTTCCCTGGGTAGCCTGTTCCAATACTTGACAACCCTTTCTGTGAAGAAGTTTTTCCTAATATCTAATCTAAACCTTCCCTGGTGCAACTTGAGGCCATTTCCTCTTGTCCTGTCACTTGCTACTTGGGAGAAGAGACCAACACCCACCTCGCTACAACCTCCTTTTAGGTAGTTGTAGAGGGCGATAAGGTCTCCCCTCAGCCTCCTTTTCTCCAGACTAAACAATCCCAGTTCCCTCAGCCGCTCCTCATAAGACTTGTGCTCCGGACCCTTCACCAGCTTCGTTGCCCTTCTCTGGACACGTTCCAGCAACTCAATGTCCTTCTTGTAGTGAGGGGCCCAAAACTGAACACAGTACTCGAGGTGCGGCCTCACCAGTGCCGAGTACAGGGGAAGGATGACTTCCCTGGTCCTGCTGGCCACACTATTTCTGCTACAAGCCAGGATGCTGTTGGCCTTCTTGGCCACCTGGGCACACTGCTGGCTCATATTCAGTCGGCTGTCGATCAACACCCCCAGATCCCTCTCCGCCAAGCAGCTTTCCAGCCACTCATCCCCAAGCCTGTAGCATTGCATGGGGTTGTTGTGGCCCAAGTGCAGGACCCAGCACTTTGCCTTGTTGAACCTCATACAATTGGTCACAGCCCATTGGTCCAGCCTGTCCAGGTCCCTCTGTAGAGCCTTCCTACCCTCAAGCGGATCAACACTTCCACCCAGCTTAGTGTCATCTGCAAACTTGCTGAGGGTACACTCGATGCCCTCATCTAGGTCGTTCTTAAAGATGTTAAACAGAGCTGGCCCCAACACTGAGCCCTGGGGAACACCACTTGTGACCAGCCTCCAACTGGATTTAACTCCATTCACCACCACCCTTGGGGCCCGGCCATCCAGCCAGTTTTTAACCCAGCAAAGAATATGCCTGTCCAGGCCATGGGCAACCAGTTTCTCCAGGAGAATGCTGTGGGAGATGGTGTCAAAGGCTTTACTAAAGTCCAGGTAGATAATATCCACAGCCTTTCCCTCATCCAATAAGTGGGTCACCTTGTCATAGAAGGAGATCAAGTTAGTCAAGCAGGACCTGCCCTTCATAAACCCATGCTGGCTGGGCCTGATCACCTGGTTGTCCTGTACATGCCACGTAAGGGCACTCAAGATGATCTGCTCCCTGACCTTCCTCAGCACCAAGGTGAGACTGACAGGCCTGTAGTTCCCCAGATCCTCCCTCCGGCCCTTCTTGTAAATAGGCATCACATTTGCCAACCTCCAGTCAAGTGGTACTTCCCCAGTCAGCCAGGACTGCTGATAGATGATGGAAAGTGGCTTCGTGACTGTTTCTGCCAGCTCCCTCAGTACCCTTGGGTGGATCCCATCCTGCCCCACAGACTTGCGTATGTCTAATTGGCCAAGCAGGTCACTAACCATTTCCTCTTGGATCATGGAAGCTTTGTTCTGGTCCCCATCCCTGTCTTCCAGCTCAGGGGGCTGGGTACTCTGAGAACAACTGGTCTGACTACTGAAGACTGAGGCAAAGAAGACATTAAGTACCTCAGCCTTATCCTCATCCTTTGTCACTACGGTTCCCCCTGCATCCAGTAAAGGATGGAGATTCTTGTTGGCTCTCCTTTTGTTGTTAATATATTTATAGAAACATTTTTTATTATCTTTCACAGAATTGGCCAATTTAAGTTCTAGTTGGGCTTTAGCCCTTCTAATTTTCTCTCGACATGACCTCGCTTCATCCTTGTAGTCTTCCTGAGATACCTGCCCCTTCTTCCAAAGCTCATAGACTTTCCTCTTTCTTCTGAGATCCAGCCAAAGCGCTCTGTTTAACCAGGCTGGTTTTCTTCCCCGCCTGCTTATCTTTTGGCACATGGGGATGGCCTGCTCTTGTGCCTCCAGGATTTCCTTCTTGAAGAATGTCCAGCCTTCCTGGACTCCTTTGCCCTTTAGGACTGCCTCCCAAGGGACTTAATCAACCAGCCTCCTAAACAGTCTAAAAGTCTGCCCTCCAGAAATGATGATGGATATTTTTTTATTGTGTACCTCACACTATCAGCAAGCATCCTTTAGTTTCAGGGAGAAAACAGAAACGTAATATAATTTTTATTTTTCTTCTGAGGAGTATTTTCCCCAAACAAAATTTTCTTTTTTTTTTTTTTCCCCTGACTTCAGAAATGGCTTTATTGCTTCAGGCACTCCTGCCAAATTGCCAGGTGGTCATTAAATAGCAGTGGAATATCAAATTAACCTTAAAATAGCCCTCAAACTGATTTAGGGAATCAGGAACTGTTTGAGAGACATGCATTAAAATGCAGGGCCCTTGTGATTTTTGGAAAGAAAGAGTATTTCAAGAAAATGTGTTCTTGGTGAGATTTTTAGTAAGATTTTTCTGAGTTTCTGGCTTTTCTGACTTTTTTATCTGTATCCTTCATGTGTATAATGTTTACAAACTCTTTTTGTTTTAATTAGTCGGAGTTATTTCTTCAACATGGTAAGAGAAATAATGGTATTGTCGTGGTTTAGCCCCAGTCGGCCACTAAGCACCACACAGCCGCTCGCTCACCCTCCCCTGCCCCGGTGGGATGGGCGAGAGAATCAGGAAAAAAAAAAAGTAAAACCCGTGGGTTGAGATAAAGGCAGTTTAATAGGCCAGCAGAGGAAGAGAAAATAATAATAATAATAATAATAATAATAATAGTGATAAAAGAATATACAAAACAAGTGATGCACAATGCAATTGCTCACCACCTGCTGACTGATGCCCAGCCAGTCCCTGAGCAGTGATCGCTACCCCCCTGGCCAGCTCCCCCCAGTTTATATACTGAGCATGGCATCATATGGTATGGAATAGCCCTTTGGTCAGTTTGGATCAGCTGTCCTGCCTATGCTCCCTCCCAGCTTCTTGTGCATCTGACAGAGCATGGGAAGCTAAAAAGTCCTCGACTAGTATAAACACTACCTAGCAACAACTAAAACATCAGTGTGTTATCAACATTATTCTCATACTAAATCCAAAACACAGCACTATGCCAGCTACTAGGAAGAAGATTAACTCTATCCCAGCTGAAACCAGGACAGGTATAAACAGAATAAATCTTGTGACTGAAAGAGTAGGACCTACCCTTTCAGCTCTATGATCTGACTGCCTTTGTGATACATGCAGTGGCCTCTTCTTGATTTAAAGGCTCAGCTGCTCAGACTACGTAGTGCAGGGTTCCTAAACACCCGAATGCCCAGGTGAGTGAAAAATCAAGCAGTGAGAGTTGAAGTAGCATTTAGGGGGGAGAATCCTTGGGGGCCAGGGATGTGACTGCAAAACATCCAGTGTGGTTTTGATTCTATTTTTGAATTCACGGCATTTTATTACAGGGCATCTTATTCATGTTATAAGATCTTTTCTTAAAATTAACTTGAGTCATACTAATTTAATGCTCATGTAGTAGTGGGTAACCAAAAGCTAGGATCCACTTATGAAAGCAACGGTTTGTGTCATAGAAGTGGCAGCCTCTTGTAGAGAGTGCACTGCTCTTTGATCAGAAATATTTAAGCTCAGGGACCACGAAAAAGATGTTACCTTTGAGTGTCACTCTCAAACTGGTGTGTTTATTGCATGCAGCAGTTACTCTCCAGTTAGGTACTTAAGGCTTTCTTCTTCATGCTTTGGGAAAGAAGTATGGTCACTGTTATTTAGCCAGTCACATGTATGGAAGAATAAGCATCGGAAGCAGTGGTGTTAAAATCTTCATGACATATCCCACCGGTTTCATCTCACTTCACCTGATGGTGTTCTCATACTGCCATACTTGTCTCTCCCCAGCACTGCCAGCAGAGTGCTAGACTCTGCACTGCAGGATTTTCCATTTGCTTCTCCTGTTTTTTTGGTGTTTTTTTTTAAACACTTTGATGACAGTAGTAGTAGTTATCTTTCCCGAGGATACCTCAATGAGCAACAATAAATGAAATTTTGGGTAGTAAATTTTAATGGTACCTCCCAGTGGACACAATGCATTTCATTTATATGAAAATATTTTCAATGGGATTAACCATCAAGAGATTAGCCACTTTGGAGGTGTTGCCTACTCTATAAACTCTGAGAGAAAATAGGTACAAAAGCATAAAAAATGCTGATCACAGCACAAATGACATACGTGGATGAGTGTTTCATTCGCTCCTTTTCAGCACAGTATCAACCACTGCAGTGTCTTGGCATTTTCAGCAGGTGTGCTCTTTGATTGATTACTCCCATAAAGACTTTAGAGATTCCTTTCCTCAGTAGTCTAATGAAAACGTAGATGCAAATCATCAGCAGTGTAAACTTGCATAGCTCCCCTGCAGCAAACAGATCAAGGCCATTTTCTATCGGCTGAGGAGCAGCCTTGGAGTATCAGTAAGTGGGAGATCAGTATGCTTTGTTGTTTCACTAGTATATGAAGTGCATCCCTAATGTAATTACTTTCAGCCGCAGATTCCCCAAACAGCTTCATCTCAGAAACAGGAGAGAATGCTGATCACTCTTTTAAACCTCTGCTGGTAAGATTTATTTGTGAGTCTCACATTTGAGCAGAATGCAAATACCTGACTAATTACTGCAACTTGTTATTCTTAGATCTGCTTGAGAGGGAAATCGGCAGAAGTTTCGCCTAGCTCCATGATTTCTCATCCCATCCAGTAGCCTGCTGGGTGAACTCAGGCTCTTGTCCAATTACTGTCAGATATCTTTTGTTCTTTGAGAAAATGGATGTTGTGACATGAAAGGAAAAATTGTCTTTTAAACTTCATTGAGAAATATTATAGAAAGAACAGAAGTGCAATGAGAACTTGACCTAAGAGCTGCCTTTTTGGTCTGGGTGTGCATTGTTAATACCTTCAGATCACTGCAGGCAGAAGCTTCCGCCTCTGTTAGGCGGCGCTTGCTCAGGAAGCAGAATCAGCAATCCAGCAGATGGTGTGAGCTCCCTGGTAACTGCATTTTATTCATTCAGATACTCACCTGTTGCCTATGTCTAATGAAATTCCTCTCTCTGACTGTGTCTGATTCTTAAGTGAAACCTAATCTGGCAATCTCTGACACACAAAACGTGCTTTGACTGTAGCAGCAGGCATCGCTACGGCACGCAGCACTGCCTGGTTTAGCCTTAGTTGTGTGTTAAAGAAAGCACTTCTCTTTGCAGTACCATTGTACCCGTTCCTTCCACTTTCTAGTAAGGATGGAGGCATGTCTGATACTGAGTAGTTTCAAAAGGTCATCCAGATTTGGTTCTTTTCTGGATACCGCTCCCCGTTATTCCCCCTTGCAAAGGATCCTTTGTCTGTCCTTCATAGAACTGGAAAGGGCCTAGGACCTTGTCCATATTCCATCCTCTAAAAGCAGATGTATGTCTCGCCTCTCCCTCAAGACCTCCAGTGATGGAGACTCCAGAGCTTCCCCAGGCATCCTGTTCTAGCACTGTGTTACTCTTTAAGCTCGTTTCATTATACTTTCCATTGCGTCTAACCTTAGGGTTTTTTTTTGCAGTTTCAGCACTTGATTCCTCTGAGCATGAACAACAGACCTTTTCCTTCTCTTTTGAAGTAACTGTTTGTAAATTTTTGTCAGTCTTTTCAGAACAGTGAGCCCAATTTGTTCAGTCTTTCCTCATAAGTAATTTTTTCCAAACCTATGATTATTCTTCACTATTCTGCCTGTGGGCATGCTTCAGGTGGTCATTCCAGTTGTGAAATGCAATGCACCAAACTGAGCAGGTACTCCAGCAGGGTAAAGCCGAGTGGAAAGATTTACTTTGTGCATCTCACAATCTGTACCTCTCCTCATACATTGCTGTAAAAAGGTTGTCTGCTTCCCAACAGCGTGATGGAACAGTTGTCACATGTCCATTGCTGATCTACAGACAGTCCTCCCTGTAGCCATGTATTTCTTGACTTGTACTGATATACGTAATTGTTCCTGCTGAGGTATTAGAACATTATACTTCTCACAAGAAGAACATGCACTGACTATTTTCAGCCTATTCTCGAGTTTCCCAACACAGTTTGAAGTCCTGCTCTCCAACGCACTTAAAGTGCCTCCCAGCTGAGTGCTATTTAACAAACTTTTTTTTCCTATCCTTCAGTTCATTAAGAAAAATATTCAATAATGCCACACCTAGGACACTTCCCTGTGGAATATCACTGAATGCACGCATCTCTCTTTAGTTATGATGAGCCATGTATGTTTTCTTTCTGAGTAGCCTTTTCCAACCATTTCTAGGGCCTCCTAATATTTCCACCTTGTTTAAGAGAATTTCACATGAAATCAAAGTCAAGCTTACTTAAGTAAAGCAATATGACAGCCACTGTTTTTTCTCTATCCCCGAAGGCCATTATCCTGTCATAGAAGGAAATTATATTGGTTTGATGGGGCTCTTTCCTGACAAATCCATGCTGTCTGTTATTCATCTTCTTGTTTTTTCTAGTTATTTACAAGTAGTTTGATTATTTATTCTGTTACAGTCCTGGGAATTGAAGCTAAGCTGTTGGGTTTATAGGTCTCTGGCTCCTCCTTTTTATTGTTTGCCATTTTGTGGTCTTCTGATAACTCACTGTATCCCAGGGGACCTCCAAGATAAATGCCAACAGCTCATCCAGCAGCTCTTCAAGAACAGTCAGACCAAACTGAAAATGTCTGATTTATCAAGGTATTCTCCAACCCTTTTCTTTCCCAATTAGAGACTGATGTCTCACCACCTATTGCTGGTATTAATTATGAGAGCTAATTGATGTTTAATGAAATGATGATGCAAAAAAAGGCATTCCAAATTTCAGCTTTCCAGGTAACATCCCTAAGCAAGGTCCCAGTTTCACTGAGTAGTAGGCTGACACTTTTGTTGGTTTTCTTCTTCTATTAAAATACTTACAGGACAGTTTCATGTTATTCTTGATCGTTTTTGTTAATTGCATCCGACTATGGCCTTGTCTTTCCTGACTTTGAAAGTATCAGCTCATACTGTACTTTTTACCTGTCCTTAACAGGCTGACCTGGTGCTTTTAAACTGTCTTGAATTTAAGGTACAGGATGTGCTCAGGGTGTAGTCAAATCCATCCTCTAGTGACATTTGCTATCTTACCTCCGCCATGATTTGTATTTCTGACATTACTATTTTTTCTCTAAGGAAATGTCATTCTTTACTACCCATTTCCTTTAGATCAGCATTCCTAGGTATCTGTTGTCACATCTCTGGGTATGCTGGAATTTGCTTTCCTGAATGCTATTTGTTTTTATTTTGCTGTTCCCACTTCCTTAAGCCAAAGATTGTGAACTCTGTTGTAGTCCCTGTTGGCTTCATTTGGGTAGGAAGAAAATGCAAAAGTACAAACATCCACATTTAAACCAGGCTATTCAGATTTTAGAGATATGCTGATTTGCAGTGGCTTTCCTCAGCCTATCTTTGTCCTTAGTGAGTTCAAGGGTAAAAATCACTGGTTCGAGCATTATGGTCAGAAACTAAAAACCACCGTGTGGTGGCCCAGTCAGTCAGAGCAGTCAGTGAGAGCAATGCGTCTGAAACTGTGAAAACCACTGGGATTACATCCCTAGGAGTGCTGTGCATACAACAGCGTGACTACTGTGAGTGTCGGCTACCTTTCCTCTTCTCTGCTTTTAAACCCCCGAGTATCACGGAAGCAGTAATTCACTGCCATCAAGCCTTTTTTAAAATAAAAGCAAAAATCATTAGTTGTCTCTTCGATCTTTTACCAATTAGAGGAGTTAGCTTAAATTGTCTGTATCCAAAAATAGTACAAGCTTGCTTTGAAATTTTGGGAAATGTGTAACTGTAATAATTTAAAAATAGGCTTTGAAATTTCATCTTCTCTTTTGGCAATGTTGGTTACCATGGAGTTCAAGTAATAGGTTGTGATGTTTAACACTGAATTAATTACTACTTCTCACTCACAGAGAACATCTAATTATACATATTCATGAAGAACGGTGTTTGGCATTCCTGAGGAATAAAATTTCTTTTTTAATACTGTATATACGTACTTTTGGAACCAGATGGGGTCTGTTAAATGCATAATCTTATAGCACTTTTCCCCAGGGTTTTTAATTGTTTCCTAGTTTAACAAAATCTGTAGTTTTAAATATTGCCTTAAAATAAACTCCCTGTATTATGAATATTTACATTCAATAACTACAGGTATTTACTTTTAAAGTACTAAAAGTTTACATGGACATATAAGTGGATGAATACATAGGACAACATACACTTTTTTTTCTCAGGTAACACAGGACTACAGCGATTACTTAGACAGGTCTTTGGCCCCGATATTCATCAGTCCTTGCATCAGTTGTGGTCAGAGCAGCTAAATTAATTGACACTGATTATAGACGTAGGCCTGGGATGTCTGCAGCGAGGGTGTTGTGTACTTCTAGCTTTGCAGAGCTCTTGCACTTGGCTCTCTCTAGCTTCACGGTAGCTTCACAAACCAGAACAGCCCTCGGCATAAAGACGTACAAACCCAGATCTTAATTTCAGTGGGACTTCGGCTCTTAACTGTGGCCGTGGCTTTGGGTCTCTGTTCAGGAAGGCGTCTCTGCTCAAAAAAATCTGTTTATGCTGAGCACATTCTTTAGTGCTGTCCTGAGTGATAGCCCACCGATGGGAACCAAAAATGGTGGTGTTGGGCATAGACCATTCTTCCCTGCAGACAAGCTATTAGAGGTGCTTTGGCTTATGCAGACAGTTTCCTGGCTCTTCAAGAGTCACCATTACTTTCCGGAGCACCTCCTTGTAGACAGTCTTGACAGAGCCCTGTGAAAATATCTTTTATGATACAGTTAAAATAGTTTGTGCTGACTACAAACAGTTTTTATTATAAAACACACATCTAAGCTTAAGTAATGTTTGCAGTACAGTTTCTGGGGATCATCCAGTTTTGCACATAACTGTCTTCTGCTTCTAGAAACTGATCTTGTGTACTTGATGCCAAATCACCTATTTTGAAGGAAGCATTCAATGCTGAACCTGTTTTCTCCTTAGCATATATAGTTGCATTTATCTTCAATAAAAAGTCATGTAAATGACAAACACAGGTGGAGGGAAGGATGAGATTCCTTGCTGTCTTTATTTCAGCTGATTTAGCCTTTTCAAGTTCTCCATAGAAAAGAATCTGATGCTTAGAGATAGATTTGTTGCTTTTAGATAGTAAATCACATTCTAGGATGGATACTAGTATCTTCGGCTTTGGTGAGCTAAACTGAGAATCATCCTAGATAAAATGAATGAATTATCTGCTTCTGTCTGATAAACATCTGTAGAAAGCATTTGTGAAAACTGAACAACTAACATCAATTAAGTATCACTGTTGTTAACAAGAAAGGGTGAGGTGTTAAATCACTGGTGTTCTCGCATCCATCTCCAGTATATTGTGTTTTCTAAGAGTGATTAACTGAGCTGTGCTTTTTTTAGTGCAAAAACTCATAAAGTGGAGGTTGCATGAGTAACTGTCTTTTTCTTTCTATACAGCCTCACTCTTTCACATTCTGTCCATCAGTGTATATATCATTGAAATTAATGAGATCTGTGCTGTCTTTCCTTATGCATCTAGTGGCAACAGCATGCTTAGTGCAGTGATTTTTCTTAAGACCAAGTACCTTTACTTTCCCACTTTTAAAATGGTAAGTCAGATAATTACATTATCAAATGTTAAGGCAATAGACTGTATATGATCTTCAGCTAAGCAGGTAACAGAAAATGTTGGAGAGAAAGGTTGCCAGCAAGACTTCTAAATTTGGATCTCTTATGTGCAACAGGTGCAAGGAAGAAATGATGTGGTATTGGTGTTTTTACTTTCTTTGGGCAGTTAGGGTAATTCTGAGTTGATTTTACTCTTGCAAAGAAGGATTGAGTACCAATGAAACATTTTAATACACCAAGACTTGTTTCCTTTTCCCTTTTTCTGGCAGGCAAAAAATGTTGACAATAATGTGGGTGAAAACGTCAAGAATGAAGCAGTGATACATGAAAAATTCTGAAGGATGCTTACCAGATTGCATGAAAATGTCTCTAAGAATTCTTTTCAAGAGGAAAAAAGTGAATAAATGTGTAATAAATTAGGCAATTAGTACCTTAATGTAACTACAATAATTCAGGTGTTTGAACCAGCAGCGGGCAACCAGCTGGGTGTTTTTTCTCATGACTTCCCATCAAAAGAAAAAAAAGAAAAAATGAGATTCAAGAGCAAATGAGGTTTGCTAATCATCTTCTGTTGGCTGTACCGAATCCACTCTCTGCTTTTCTACTGGAATTTCTGATCCTTTGTGTCATGACTGCATGTGATGGTACTTGGAATTTGAGATAGCCTAGAGTCTGGATTTGGTTACTTTTTTGTAAATGTGGTATTTAAAATAATGCCCTTCAGAACTGTTGCACTATTAGCAGCTTTCAGTGGTAATAATGGGCATCATGCTATACTTTCTCTAGTCTTTTTCACGCAGACTAATTTGCTGTCCTTTGACAAAAAAGAGGCAGAATCAGAAGTAGGAATAATAACAAGAGAGAATAAAGATGGTTACAATTGAGTGCTTCATTATGAAGGTTCTTGTAGGATTAGGATGTGTAACATGGGAAGCATTATGATTTTCCTTTTGTGGGTTAGTTCGGAGTGTGTTTCATGATCTTTTTGCAAGGACTGTAGGACTGGGGCGGTGAAACTTCAGTACTGCTGTGTATGATATTGAAATTAAGCATGATGAGGAGCTGTGGTGGGTTGACCCTGGCTGGATGCCAGGTACCCAACAAAGCTGCTCTATCACTCCCTTCCTCAACTGGACAGGGGAGAGAAAATATAATGAAAGGCTTGTGGGTTGAGATAAGGACAGGGAGAGATTATTCACCAATTACTGTCATGGGCAAAACAGACTTGACTTGGGGAAAATTCATTTAATTTATTACCAATCAAATCAGAGTAGGATAATGAGAAATAAAACCAAATCTTAAAACACCTTTCACCCACCCCTCTCTTCTTCCCAGGCTCAACTTCACTCCCAATTTCTCTACCTCCTCCCCTCGAGCAGCACAGAGGGACAGGGAATGGGGGTTGCGGTCAGTTCATCACACATTGTCTCTGCTGCTCCTTCCTGCTCAAGGGGAGGACTCCTCACACTCTTCCCCTGCTCCAGTGTGGGGTCACTCCCATGGGAGTCAGTCCTCCAGGAACTTCTCCAACATGAGTCCTTCCCACAGGCTGCAGTTCTTCATGAACTGCTCCAGCATAGGTCCCTTCCGTGGGATGCAGTCCTTCAGGAACAGACTGCTCCAGCATGGGTCCCCCACGGGATCACAAGTCCTGCCAGCAAACCTGCTCCAGTGTGGACTCCTCTATCTCCATGGGTCCACAGGTCCTGCCAGGAGCCTGCTCCAGCGCAGGCTTCCCATGGGGTCACAGCTTCCTTTGGGCATCCACCTGCTCTGGCATGGGGTCCTCCATGGGCTGCAGGTGGATATCTGCTCCACTGTGGACTTCCATGGGCTGCAGGGGGACAGCCTGCCTCACCATGGTCTTCACCACAGGCTGCAGGGGAATCTCTGCTCTGGCGCCTGGAGCACCTCCTCCCCCTCCTTCTTCACGGACCTTGGTGTCCGCAGAGTTGTTTCTCTCACATATTTTCACTCCGCTCTCCAGCTGCAGTTGCTGTTGCACAGCAACTTTTCCCCCCTTTTAAATATGTTATAACAGAGGCGCTACCACCGTTGCTGATTGGCTTGGCCTTGGCCAGCAGCGGTCCGTCTTGGAGCTGGCTGGCATTGACTCTATTGGACATAGGGGAGGCTTCTAGCAACTTCTCACAGAAGCCACCCCTGTAGCCCCCCCTGCTCCCAAAACCTTGCCACGCAAACGCAATACAGGGGCAGTGGTACAGTTCTACTGATAACTCATGAGCTTCTGAGAAATACAACATTCTGTTTTGCTCAGGCAAAGAAGCTATATTCACCCTCCAGAAATTGAGGGAAGACCCTACAAGCTCCCATTAATCTGGTTACTGTGTTCAAATCACAACTTTCATACTGCTTTGTAACCAGTAAGCAGCACCATTGTTTCCAAAGATGGCTTGGATCATCACAATATGTGGTTAAAATAATTAATATAGAGCTGAGTTCTGACCCTGCTGGTCTCAGGATTTCTCATCTCTTGCATTGCCATCCCTCTTGTCTTGCACTGAGTGCATTGCACTGCCTGTCGCTATTGCAGTTCTAAGGTTATGTGTTGTTGGTATCTGTTGTTCTGAAAAAAAAAATCTGTGAGAGTTGTACATTTTTGATTTGGTCTTGTTTCTGTGAAAAAATGTATGCCAAGTTTGCTTTCATGAGTAACACCAGGAATTGTATCGTAGCAGGCATTTCCTTCTTTCAGATTGCAAAACGCTGCTCTCTCTGTATTGGCACTCTAGGAAGAAAGCTGTGTTTCAGCTCCTCTTCCCTCTTGGGGTCATGATATGTGTTTCCATGGATGTCCCAGGCTTTCTGCCCTTTCTGGGTTTCAGTCTTGTTTTCTGGTAGTAAGTGTTCACATACACGATTCCACCAAAGCAAACCCTGTTTTTCACCTTTTCTTTCAGCCATTCAGAGAAGCTCCATCCACCCTGACGTTGCAGCTCCGGCACACAAGCCCTGCTTTTGTGTGTTGGCTCCTAAAAGGAGCTTAACATCTCCTCAGACTTAACAGCAATTGTGCCACAACTTTGTGTTTTCTCAACTGCTGGTCTACCATGGTACAAACCACTGAAATGAAGTTTAATGAAAATGGAAGGGTTCAAATAGGAGGGCAATTTGGAAATGTCACTGTTTCCCCAGGAAGAGAGTTGCCAACAGTTCAGTTGATTATACACCATATACCTAATGAGGCTGGCCTTGACCAGCTCTAATTTTTGTCAGCGAGGAAGCTGATGTTGAAGGTGTGGCATGGCAATAGCTGTGGGCATGGAGCTGCTGCAGGAGTTGGGTGGTAGGGCACAACATCCCTATGGGAGGACATAACATCCTTTCTCTCTCATAGGGAGTTCCAGGAACCGTGTCTCTTTGGGTAGATTTCAAGGAGTTGCTGGCTTTGATGATAATTGGCAAAAAAATCTGCACTTTAGCTCCTCAGTTTGATCTGTGTTATTCTTGTTTCTCTACTAACAGGAGATTTAGATGCATCTGCATATTGATATGATTCTCACACGTAATTTTTTTATGCTTTAAGATACATAAAGCCTGCACCAACTTTCTCGAGCTTCTTTCAATCGTAGAGATGAATATACACTGTAAAACTACCCTGATCTTATTAATATTTTAAGGTGATGTCAGATTTCAAATTAAATCTCACTTGGCTGTATTAAAAAGAATGGAATCCAGCCAACTTGAAAGTTGTCATTAGTTTCCAAAATGCTTTTAGGAAGACAAATATATGGTAGAAAATAAAATGTGTAATTAGAAGAGGACCTCTGAAGAAGAGAGTTGTAGTTAATATTTAAACCCATAAGTAGTATAGTAATAGCATTTTCTGTCAAGAACATACTTTTATTGCATATTAATGCAATTAAAATTACATCACAGTCTGCTAATTTCCTTCCAGTTCTGTACACTTAAAAGCAAGAGTAAATCCCGCTGATTAACCTTTGTAAAGGGAAATCTTCATGTGAAAAGTATTGCAGAAGAGCAAAGTTACACAGCAAGGATGGGTTGTGCTACCCTGTGCAATTTTTCTTTTTGCCCACTTTTCTCTCCTTTGCCCTGGTGTTAGTCAACTAGAATTCTTACTACTGATTCAAAAAGACACTGCAGATAATAAACACCCTGTCTCTTAAGGGGATCACATGGGTTTCTATGGGTGTTTTTGCGCAGCACGATACTCCAGGCATCGTATAAATTGTGGGACAAGAGCACAGTATTTGGAATAATGCAGCCTTTGGAACTGCCTGGAATTAGGCCGGTGGGGCTCAGAATGGCAGTCTTGTTTCAGAGAAGCTTTTTGCTCCTCTCAAAGTGAATGCATTATGATTTACATTAAAAAGTTATAGTTCAGATTGACATTTATCTCAGATGGGATTTGCCATGAGCCTTGGACCCTGGAAACCCTAGGCTTCTTTGGAGCTCTGAGCTTGGGTAGTAGGTCCTCACTTGGAGGCCTTCAGCTCCAAAGTACTGTAGCTGGCAGTACACCTAGTTTTTAAGGTAATTTCATGGTAGAACTTTTTTGTTTTGCTTTTGGTTTTGATGATGTTCAGAGTGAAATGCATATGGCAATTTCCAGTGCCAAAACACCATGCTGGACCTTTCCTCACTCTACTTGGATTGTACTGTGAAATTCAGAGGCGTCCCCACTTTATCCATCCACAGGACCTTCCAGGCTTTTCTGGATTGCTTTCTTACTGTTTTCACTGTGCCCAAATATGATTTAATCAGACATTCTTTAAGAGAAACTTTTTTGTTGTTTCTGAACTCTCAAAATGTCTCCTTGTGCTCTTTAGCTCCACTTATCACCTGTGTGACAGTTCACTACCCACCAGTTTGTTTATTAACTCTGCGTTCGTAGTAGCAGTTGCAGAATAAGCATTTCTTTTTCGTAGAAGTTGTGCCAGATTGACTTAAATGGTATCTTGGAGAAAGTACAGTTCAGGGAGTGGCACTCCAGTGGAGTTTTGCTTCTCCTCTCATTTTGCCACTGGCCAGCTGTAAGAGCTGGAATAATTTGCTCCTTTTCCATGTCTTCTGGTACATAGCAGCAGCTGCCAGTTCTGTCCAAACAACCCATAATGTGGAGACATATAGGTTTAAAACGGATTGGATTAAGAAGCGACGTAACCACCCAAGCCAATAAGCCCCACTGCATCAGCATGATACTGTAGATTTCAGATCTGAGCTGGTGTATCTAAACACATCTCAGATTGGGTATCCACTAGATTGGAGCGAGGGGGGAGGGCGGGTTGGGTCTCTGTACTGCACTCATCTTCCAGTGTAAATGAGACCCATTTTTCCATCCTACTCTCTCTGACAGCTCTTCTGGTTTAGCAGCAATAATAGCTTTAATCTGCGAGGGATGACAGGGACTTCAGCATGCACTAGCAACTCAGACCTGTTCTTGAATCTCTTCTCCATTATGCTGGTTGCGGCTGCAGGTGCAGCTTGCTCCATTGCAGTCAGATCTGCGCTCTCTTCTGCTCAGACAAATAACTGGGCCTCACCCACCTGCCTCGGCTTGCCGAGCTCTGTAACCAGAAAGGAAGGGGAAAAGGAACTGGTAGGATCCCATACTGTGAAAGTTTGTGGAAATCAGTTCCCTGCACAGGCTACTCTTCTCCATAGCTTCTCTGACCCTCTGGGCCCTTGGAAACTCTTTAATGGTAATGAACCTTCCATGATCATTGCAGGCTTTGAACACTGAACACAGGGCTGCAGTTAACGGGTTAGGGAAGGTCTTCTGACCAGGGCCTGGCACTGAGTCCTTTAAATCAAAGTAATCTTTCTCAAAGATAAGAGATAAGAGGTTTGGCTCTTGAGGTATGCTGTATTTGCTCGTGTAGGGGCTGTGAATCCTTCCCTGTCCTGTGGATATGTTGTCTTAAAACAAAGTTGCAACCATTTAGGCTTGCCTGCTCTTGAAATCATCAGTGATCTACAGCTTGCTACCCAATCGGGGAACATCCACTAAACGTGCTAATACAGTATTTAAATAACTGAGTACTAAAAAGTACCAGCTCAGAGAGCCTCTGTGACGTGAGACATGAGACAGAAGCTTCTCTGAACTGGCTTTATTAGACTTTAATGGAACAGCAGGTGCCACACAGAATAATGCATATGGCCCATTTGCTTGGAAATGTTGTCCAGGCTTTTCTGTATTTCATTTCTGTAGCAAGCCTACAATTTCTGCAGCTCCACCTCCCTGCCTTCTTTTCCCTTTAGGTCTGAGAATATGATATCACCATCTTTTTGAGTTTCGGGTCATCCAGCAGGTATTCAGTGCAGCTGACAGCTCTAGGAAAAGATGGAATAAATATTTCATCTTTCATTTATTAAAAAAGTAATGTAGTTGGTAACAGGGTTCTGGCAGGTGCTCAGCCGTGCCTGAATCAAATCTGTGATTCCAAATAAGACTTTTTTGGTCAGTTTGATTTAGCTTTTGAGAGGAGAGGAGCTCAGAGAGAACCGTGTTCTGCACATCTGGCCAAAACTCACACTCAGGAAATATTTCAGAGGGGTTTTTTGGGGATCAGAGTTCTCTTTCAGGGTATGTTTTTTTTGATACATCCCTGCTCTAGCTTTCTGCAGTATTTGATTTATGGCATCTCTGGAAGGACAGTTTTACCAGGTTCTTAGGATGCAGGTTATTTGAAGGAAAAAAGCATGTAAAGAACTATAAAATTATGAAACTGGTTTAATGTATATCTGAATGACAATACCTCATGTTTATATAATGCAGGTTTTTAACTATTTAACTCATTGCTAGTGATATTAATAGAAATAGGGGTTTTTGTAACTACTGCTTATGTGAGCTGCCTGTAAATAACATGTAAGCCAAATTGTATTTATTTAGAAGAGAAATCTGTTTCAGCTAATCAGCTATATTTAGTAAAATGCTATAATATGCACTAAGTTTTAAATGCTGGTTTTTAAGTCACAGTGATTTCATTTGGACTTAACTATTATTTAATTTGGACTTTAGTATATTATTACTGGGACTTATCTATATTATTGAGCATGTGGCTGACTGCTTTGCTGAGGAAAGAATCACTAAAATGCAACTTAGAAGCCTGGTTTAACTGGGGCTTAAGCAGAGGCTGATTTATATTTATATGGGGGTTTAGAGTGGTTTCTTTCTTGATTTCAGGCTACAGTCTTAGCAAAATCTAAGGAACTGAAAGCTACAGTTATTTGCTTATTTTATATAATCTTTGATTCAAGTGCTTGCAGGCTGTTGGGGAGCACATTCTGTGAAAGCGTAGCAGATAGGTTACACAGCATAAATTTTGCAAGTGAGTTTCCTTTAAGAAAACTGCAGAAGTAAAATGATAAGGGAATGAATACACGTGAAATCTTTGAGGTAGTATCTTTCCATGATACCTCAGAGACAATGATTATTAAAGCCAACCAAACAAGATCAATTTAAATTCAAAATGTGACCTGGGTGAACCTTTTGTAGTTTGATCTTATTTGTACTCAATGGTGCTTTGAGAGAGAAGACGCTAAATTCCGTCTTGCTGTATAAAGCACTAATCCATATTTTCATTATGCAGTTTGAATGGGGCTGATTTTATCTCTTTATCCTTGTGGAGTTCTTTTTTCCAGCATTGACCAGAATTTCTTCAGGACTTGGCACGTGCATTTGTCCCCTTCTTTTTGCTAAATCGAAGTGAAATGCTGTGCTTTGTGTACTCCTATGGAGCCTGTGCTCTACAACTAGGGCAGCAGAGTTCTGAGAGCACAGCCCCTTAGCAGAGATGCTAAGCAGACCTACAAAAGGGGTTTTTCTGCTGGTGTATGTACACTTCCTCTTCCTAAGATGTGTACCAAGATGACAACAGCTCTTTCTTGCATATATCTAGGAGGGGCTTTTGGGGTTTAAAAGTAGTGTGATTTTTTCAACATGGAGCTGGCAACTATCCCAACTAAACCCCTGGGAAGACAGGCTGAACTGAAGAGTAATTCATCTTAGATTTAAATAATGCCTTTTCCCTCAACTTCTTTTCATAAAGAATTTAAGTATGTATTTAAACCTCCTGGGTATCAGTTGGGCTTGAGTATATACTGTGCAGAATTGGGACAGACTTAAGGGTGTGGTTGAGACTGAACTTGCTTGAATAAAGTCCTTGCATGCTGCAATCCTATACCATTTTATTAATCAGATTATATACTGTGGTATGGGCATAAGTTTTGTAGAAGATTTGGGGTCTATTGTAATAAACTGCAGTTTAATTTTTGTGGAAGGAAGATGATACGATAAGCCTAATAGACTTTGCTCATGCAGAAACACTGAGGGCTGGCTTGCAGAAATTGAAGAATGCAAATATAGGATCAGCTAGTTTAGGTGTTCTGAGTATCCTTGTCATTACACTGAAGTGTCTGTGAGTAGGGCATGTACTCATCTGAATTACACCTACAGTGCTTAACGTACATGCAGCAAATACTCCATTAAGTGTAAACAATGGAAGGAAATGATCCTTACAGAGTTGTGTGATGTTTTGTCCTTTTTTCTAATTGGAAGAGAGGTGAGGAGAAAAATGGTTCTCACATTTTAAAGAAAGGACATAAAAGTAAATTAGAACAAATACAATTTAGATGAATTTTCTTCCTTGTCGTATTATCTGTTGAGGACTCGGCTCAGAAGACCTGTCAGGAGTTTCTGCTACTTTTCTGACAATCTTCCTGTTGGTCAAGAGTGTTGTCATGAGGCATTTTTTATGTCAGAAAACCGAAGCTGTTTGCAAACACCTGTGGTGCGGTATGTTCTTGTCTGTCAGTTGAAAAATATCAGTGAGCGTGCTTAAAATGTACTGTCTGTGTTAGAAGTAAGAAAGCAGGCAATTTAGAAATTTTCTCTTCTTGCTAAACTAGATCATATACAAAAGAAAGAGTAACCATTTTGCATTTTTCTTCATGACTGACACTTTTCTGCAGGTTTTCAGCAAGTCTCTCGGTTCAGTGCAAAGTGTCTCTTAGGTGTGTGCTTCTGCTTAGCAATCTTTTTTTGGAAAGAAGTGGGACTCTTAAAAATGGCATTGTGCAGGTATAGAGGAACTTCGTGGAGAAGGATGTGTGAAGAGAGGACTGTGTTTGTGTATCAGCCAACTGAGAAATCACTTGAAGAGGCTACAAAGCCTCATTTTGTTTCCTATTATGTTTCTATTGAATTTTTAATCTTCTGTTTATTCTCCTGAAAGAGAACTAAGAAGTACTGTCACATAAGACTTTGTTAGACAGCAGTAAACATTTTTTCTTGGCTTTTGCATTGTCTTTTGTGTGAACCATTTAACTTTGGCAGTCGCACTTACTTGCAGGCCAACACCAGGTACCCGTGACTTCCTAGATTTCAAAGACACAGGTAACCAAAGCGTGAATTCTCCGTAAGTATGCACACACTATTAATGTGTGTACACACATACACACACAAGTTTGTGGAGAATTCCCAGTTAGGTTGCCAAGTGTTTTAATGCTAAATGACCCCCTGTACATGCCCTTTATACCCATGCATGCATACGTACACGCAGTAAAAAAAAAAAAAGGCAAATCACACAACTAAGGCAGG
>VYZW01047992.1:0-15524 GCA_013401315.1 Balaeniceps rex
GTTTTCCTTTTCACTACAATTTTTTATTATTATTATTATCATTATCATCATCATCATTATTATTATATTTAATTTCAATTATTAAACTGTTCTTAACTCACAAGTTTTCTTACTTTTGCCCTTCCGATTCTCTCCCCCATCCCACCACAGCGGGGAGGGTGTGTGGGGCTTAGTTGCTGGCTGGGGTTAAACCACGACACACCACACTACAGTCATCAGATAAGGCCTAATTATGTGTATACATTCTAACACTAAGATAAATCCTTTTTATTTACAACTGAATAAACTCAAGAGTGCTTTGAAATCTATAGGCTCACTCCTTTTGCAGCAGTGTTTTTATGCTATTTCAAAACATTACAGAGTTTTTTTATACAGCATATTTTAATATGCCTCCCTGCTTCTCCTTCCTGAATTCATTCATCACAAAATGAAGCCACCGTTGTCTTTTGCTTAATTATCCTTTGCCTTCTATTGGATTTTTAGTCAGGAATTTGCTCAATAAAACAAACAGTCCCCAAAAAGCAAACAAACTGCAACTGAGGAAAATAAGTGACTCCCTGTCAGCACTGATAGTTCATCAAAACACTAGATACATACTCTTGACCAGCAAGAGATAAGATCCGAGGCCAACACATTATGATTAAAGATTAGTATGTCAAGCTCTGACTGATGACAAAGTGAGAAGAGGGCATGCTACCAGCAGCCCTAATTGCATGGTGCTCTGCTGCACCCTGCATTGGCAGCAATTAGATGGCATGTCCTCCTGCCCATGTTGCTGAATTCGGGTTCCTCTGCAACCAGCTGAACTGTTCCTCTTTTACACCACGGAGCAGGAGAGGGACAGGGCAGAAGAAACAGCACTGTTGCTGTGCAGTCCGTCTCCCGGTTTCCCTGAGCAGTTCTGTCTTAAATGAGTGCCACTTACTCATCTTTCATCTACAAGAATGTTATGCTCCAGTCTGTACTTCCGAGACTTTCACGTTCCCTGCTGGGTACGATCCACGAAACCCATTTTCCCTGCTGGCTCACCTATGCCAAGAGCAGTATATTGACTTATTGCAACATTTTCCCACTTGGTAACTTTGCTCTGTCATGTCCCTCCCTACCCACCCAACCTCCCACACCATGTGAGTTCAGGATCCTCCTCTCTGCTATGATGAGTTTTTGCATCTAAGAGGAATTTCTCAGCATAAATGAAAGGAGAATTTGCTCTTTGACTGCATGTTACACTATACTGCTAGAGAACTGCAGTGCCATTAAGTCAAACAAATTAAGTGTTGGCATCCTTAAGAACATGGAAAGGATACTACCGGAACAGGTCAGAGACCTCATTTTGGTCTCAGTAACACCACCAGCCAACTCTCCCAAGGAAGGTCTCTGGCTTGACGCCAGCCTCTCAGCTATGTGGTGCTTGTGTGAAAGGACCCTCAAACTCCCTTAACCAGCCAGCTAAGGATTCCCTGCTTTAAAAGGCATCCTGGGACCATGGAGAGCCAAAGTAGCCTTTGGTCAACGCCTTTCCTCTCACAGCTCTGGGCACAGAAGACATTTCTGCAGGAAGAGGCCATATCCAGAGTACCACCGCAGCCTTACACGTCAGCCAGAAATCACTCAGAGCAGCTCTGAAGCTGCTTTAAGCTACTCTGGGGACTGATTTGGTAACCAGCCATCCCTGGGACTGGTGGACCAAACAGGTGGCACATTTATCTTCATCTCCTCTTTCCGGCAGGCATCCCAAACTCAGTTTAATGGGATCAAGCGAGTGATTTCAGCAGTTATTTTTCCCTTAGTTTGATGATGCAAAAAGGGGTAGCATGCAATCAAAAGCCTGGTCCTGCCTGTTAAAATAAAAACTGTCACGCTGCCTCTCAAGAAACCTCAACAACGTGGTGGTATTTGCGCACTTATTCATAATATGTGCTGGTCCAATCATGACAGTAAAGTTCTGTTAATACTGAGTAAATACACTATACAAATGATGCTAAAGGGTTTCCTTATCATTCATCTTATGCAAAACAGGTTTATGCCTATTTAATTTCACTGGCTAAAGGGGAATGACTCCTGAGTTTGCACCAGTATGAGATCAGAATCCTGCATGCAATTTCCAGGAGCATGTTAAATTAATTCATCCATAAACAAAACAGTCTCCACTTTATACAATCAACTTCAGGATTTCTGTTTTTGGTATATAACTAACTATGGGATTAAGAGAGTCTGTGTTCTTTCTTAAGAAAAAGCAGTTTTGCAAATCTAAAAGAAACAGAGAGGGCTTTTGGGGGCAACTTTCTCCAGATCAAGAAAGTAACTGGAAGAAAGAAGCAGATCCAGATGCTGTCAGAAAAACCTTGCTCAGCTCCGCTCCGGCTTAGGGACATCTGTGCAGATCTGCCTGTGGGTAAACAAAGCCACATAGGTAGAGAATAATGTTACTGTCATTTATTGTTTTTAAACTTTCCACCACTTTGGCCATTTTGGCAGACCAGCCTTGTGCACACTGCAACACGAGACATGAGATTAGCAGAGTTACATCTGCTTCCAGAGGGGCTTCTGATAACGCGCCCAGGTAAGGTGTTAAGGACCATGAATTCTTATATTGACATTACTTTCACCTATTCCTCTAGTATCCTTAAAAATATTCAGCTCTTCCAGAAGTGTTATGCCATACATCACAAAAGGTAGTCTGAATCTTGCTACATAGGACTGCTGTGTAAGTAACTTTCATATCCAGCACGATGTATGTCTGTATTTTCTCAAAATATTAATTTATCTCTTCTAATCCCTAGAACTTATATGTGATAGTTAATTGCTGACTACAGATTTTCATAATTTAATGCATTTTTCTAATGATTGGTCACTTGGGGGAAGGGGAGAATTACGACATTCAGAACCAGATATTTTAATTTCAATATATATTAAGGATATGCACATATTACATCACTATACTTGGAATGTAAATAATCAATAATTTTTATAATCTAAAAATTATAGCAACTGTTTCTGCAGTTCTGTGACAATGCCAACTTTATGTTAGGCTGCCATAAGGATAAGAACACAAAGGGAGAAAAGTTTGAACTTTATATAACAGTTATTTAAGAGAAGTTTTTAGTCCTTTTGGTTGTATAGACAGACCTTCCTATGTACAGTGAATCAATATACTTCCGTCTACTTGTTGACTCTGGTGGACTTGAAGCAGCATCATTAGTTTACCCCGTAACATGCCAAGATGCAATCATTTACATAAAAATGCTATTAAAAAGCAGTCCAACACAAACATGTGCTTTTGCCATGGAAACTTAAAAATGCAATCCTGATACTAATCTTTTAAAGAATCCAGATTTTTAAAGATTCAAACAGTATATGAATCAGTATATGAAGAATCCCACATGGCATTGAAGCGAATCCTACCAGTAAAAATAATTTAAACAGCTACTTTCATTTAAATGATTAGGATTTAGGAAAAAGTATTGCCATAAATCTACTTTAAGGCTGTTTGTGTATATGTACATCTAACAGCGAAACTTAGACTTTACTGTGAAAACTTCCTAAAATTCAAGAAAATCAGTGTTAAAAGGAATGTACAGGTTAAAATGAATGGTATTTACAAGGAATTAAAAATGACTGCACATGGTATGTAATCATCAGTAAAATCCACTGCTGCTGGAGTTCACACAGATTAATTGCGCGGCTGGATAATAAAACTGGAAATGTTTATGACCAAATGTTATTTGTACTTCCTCTGTGTAAGATAAGGATAATCACATTTCTTGTTCCGAATCATAAACTGATCAACCCAGTTTTCCACCCACTCAGATTTCTCCCTCTGCAGGGCAGTCTCAACAGATTTAAAGCCAGACTGTGAAGTTAATTGGACATACGGTCTCCAGAATGCAACCCCAGGAACGAACTGCCTACACCTAATCACTTAGGCACAAGTCTGAATCCCATTCCCTTCCAAAACACACCTAAGTCAGGACCTGTAGGCATGCACCTCCAGAGCCCGGAGCCCTTCCCTGAAGATAAATGGATGGGACACAAAGTTCACCTTTAAAATAGGTCTAGAGAAGGAATAAGAGGTATCCATCTTCTTATCTGATAACCAATGGGATAAAGCACTCAGAAAAGAGGGGAGGCCAGGTTCAGTGCCTTCCTTAGCCTAATGGGGATTCAATCCCACATCTCCCACTTCTTAAGAGTGCAAGAGGCATCTAGCTACAAGGGGTGTAGGATAAGGAGAGAGCACAAGAAAAAATACAAACTGTTGCTTCTTCCTCCTTTAGCAGCCATGATTTCAAAGCCAAGCAGTTATTACTGCATTTTAGAAGTGTCCCAAACCTATTTATGTACGAGGTATGCTGGAAGCACGGATGAGTTGTGTTTAGAGGAGCTGGCTGCTCCCTGCCTAGAGCTTGGATTGGGGTGGGGAAGACAGGCATCTCAGGCTGAGGCATTTCTTGTCATCACAAAAGCACAACTGGGAAACATCACACATCTAAAAATAAAGGAACACAGCGTTAACACCCTAGCTGGTTTAATCTCTGGAGCAGATGCATACACTTGTATGAAACCTTCTTAAAATGTTATCTTTAAAATCGCAGCTGTATATGTTGCAGATAAACACCCAGAAACACCCAGTGTTATCCTGCATGGATATCCTGAGGATAAATACCCTGTGTTATCCTGCATGGGATAGCACTGGCTGAAACAGTGTTTAGTCATCCCAGCGACAGGACACACCATCTCAGCCACACAGGGAGAAATAACAAAACTGCTGGATGATGCCACATCCTTCATCTGGGAAAGATACTGATACTAAAAAGCATGAGAAAATGCATTATAAGTGGTCTGATGAACCTGTAGGGCCCAGATCCTCACCTACCCAAAACTTTTACATCAAACAAACATTTTCTACTACTTGTAAGTAGCTGCGCGCAGTTGAGTCAGACTGAATGAAAAGCAGGTACACATGAAATGTTTTCAGTATTTTGAATGGGCAATCTAGTTGGCGTCTTAAAAGAAAAAAAAAGGCGCAACCTCGTAATTTTGAAGCCTGAAATATCTGTAACCAGAAGGTAAATAACAACCTTTTGCAAACTGGCATTAGGAAATAACGCCGTAAGTCTGGCTGGACCTGACTCAGGACTTGTGAATGAGGAGCTCTACTCCCAGCGCAAACACTCACTGCGCTCCCGGGGAAGCCGGGCACAGCGCGGCTCCTCGGGGGAGTCGGGAGGCCCGGGCCAGGGCGCAGCGCCCTCCCGCCCGCTCCACCACCGGGCACAGCGCTCGGCCGGGAGAAACTGCCCCTGCCCGCCCGCACCGCCGCGGCCTCCGTCCAGGGCGGCCCGTGGGCCCGGCCGGGTGCGGTGAGGCGCGGCAGGCCCGGTCCCCGGCACTCCGGGGACGTCCGCCNCCGCCTCCTCCTCGCCCACCTGGCCGCGGCTCGGCCGTCCCCGCCGCGCTCGGCAGCAGCAGCCGCCGCCGCCACAGCAACATGTTGCCCAGGGGAGCCTCGTCCATGCCGCCGCCTCCCAACCCCGCTGCCTACTTCCCGCCCCCCCGGGTCACTTTGCCCTCCGGCCTGGAGATCCTGCGCACCTACTCGGGAGCCGTCATCTTCCTGGAGATCGTGAGTGCCGGGGGGGGGACAGGCGGCCACTGGCCTTCCCGCGCTTTTCCCTCCCCTCAGCGCCCCGCCACGGCTCTGCGCCCCACCGCCTGCGGACCGCTGCCCGGCGCCCGTCTCCTTCCCGCCTAGGCGGCGGTGCCCGGAACCGGGAGGGACGTGCCCCTGCCCGGGGATGGCCGAGCAGCAGCCCCGCGTCGCCCGCGCTCCTCACCTGCCATTTTGTGAGTGGGAAAGGTGCGGGCGGCCGAGGCTGCGGCAGGGGGGAGCCCCCGGGCTGCCCCGCTCCGGCCCCGGGGCCCGTTGTCTGGGACGCGGGGTTATGCCGGGAAAGGCAGCGGGACCCATCCCCGCTCCCTCCGGCCTGCCCCGGCGTGTTTGCTCACCTCGGGGCGGGCGGTGGCGGGGAGCTGCCTCCCCGGCCCTGGCCGGGCGGCACTGGGAAGCCCATAGATGTGGGAAGAGCCACACAGAGTCCCAGACCAAAAATCCGCCATGGAGAGTTACGCTGTTTTTTGCCTGTGTGCGTGTGTTACGGGTCCTATGCAAACTTCTACAAGTGTGTTTAATTTCGTGTGCGTGTAAGACCTTAGTGATGTACACAGGGCTGAGGACCTTTGAGCTAAGGCTGAGTATGAGGCTCTGCAGAACTGTGGCACTAATTAGTAGGAGGAAAAAAAAAAAAAAAAAAACCCCAAAAAACCTTGGCAGAACTCATCTGATTTTATTAATGGTTTTTTTTTTTCTTGGGGTCAGAGCTGAATACTGCTTGGGTCCCAGTCTGTGAGATGGATCATGCCCTGCAAGCTGTAAAACTGCACCCAAGGAAAGAGCTCGGAGCTCAAGTCCAGGTGCTAAATCAGGCCCCGAGACAGTAGGGCCTAAAGGTTAATTAAGTTGGCCAACCTATTATACATCGAACAGACGAGCTGAAGTGGACAGGTGTAGTATGAGGGGAATGGCATGACAGTGGGCGCTGAGATTAGCAGTTTCTCCAGTAGATTCCGGAATTTATTTTTGAAGAAGCCTACAAGGTTGCACATTCAAAATACTGAAAACACTTCATGTGTGTCTGCTTTTTGTTTAACAGACACTTTTGCTATTCCTTCTCCTTCCCCGCTGCCCATGACTATCTGGTCTCTGAGTAACAGAATTGCACCTGCAGTCTTGTGAAACTAGAGAAAGTTTGGTTCTTCACAGCAGCTAAAAAAGGAGCCCTAGAGAACAACTCGAAGGCTAATACATAAACCCTTGGGAGTTTTGAACTGAGACTAGCAGTGCATGTTTACATATGTGCTGCTGCAATGTAACACACAAAAGGAACCAACTAATTTTATTGCAGGCACCTTTTGAAAGGTATCTCATCTAACCTCAATTCAAAAGTTCTCTGAATCTGAAAATGTAGCCTCTGACTTTGTAGTTGTAAATCTGTAGGATTTAAACAGGAAAGTAGTAACTTGGTTGGATTATGAAGTTAAATCTACATAATAAATGAACATACTTCAGATGGCAATTATGATTTTCTCCAGTTATTCTTTTTTATTTGCAGGGAGAGATAGTACCCTTTGTTACCCTTCATTAGGCCAACAGTTGATTAAACCAGGCAAGCCTTAGAGTACATAAATTCTCCATCAGCCCATCACAGCACAGCATCCCCACCACTCATTCGCTGCGATCAGTATGCTGAAAAGAAAATTGGCAGTGCTGAATTCTTCTCTGGGTTATGATAATTCTGGAAAGCTGTATGTTTTTCTAGTCATTACAACATAATTTACAACTCAACTTATTCTGTATTCTAGTTTTCTCTTTCACTTTATTGCTTAATGTGTTTTCTTTCAGCATTTTATTACAAATGCATGGAAAAAGAGGATGCAGTTTCATCTCTTCTGTATCTCATCTGATTAGGACTGCAAAACTAAACACTATGAGATTGAATAAAAATCTGATCTACATCCTTGTTGTGCTAACTTTAGTATATATATAGAGAGAGATTTGTATATGTGTGAACCATGTTTTCACATTTCTTATATTTCCCTCAAAATGAGAGTAAAAGTAAAATTTTCAGCAGCAGCACACAAGTCACCTGGGTTTGTAAATCCAATTTTTCAAGACTGTTTTAAGAGCTTTTAAAATTTCAGAGTGGCTTCATCTTACCGCCACTTAGTGCCTATCATTTCTGAGAATGGCACTTGGGCTCTCTGAGTACTTTCGAAGTGTTTCCTCTTGGTTCCTAAAAGTAATCTGAGGACATGTTGATGTGTGATATTAGTTCTTGGGCAGAGAGGACTGAATAATGTCTTAGTTCATTGTCTGTATTCCTTTCGTTGCAGCTGTTTGGAATGGTAGTCTGGATATTGGTAGCTTCGACTCGAATTCCGCTGCCGGTGTTGCAGGGATGGGTAATGTTTGTAGCGGTGACTGCATGGTTCCTGTCCATTGTGTTCCTGTGTGTGTTCCTCTTCGGTTATGCAAATAGAATTGCTGTCAACTGGAACCAGATGGTAAGACTTTTTTTCTATATTTAAGGATTGTCTTTGTTTTATAAACTGAAAATCATTTCATGAGAAGTACTGATCCTAAGTCTTAATGCCTGGCCTTCTGTTTTAGCAGAAAGTTTTTCAAAACAGAGGAATTCAAAATTGAAAAAGGAAAGAGTGGGGCTACAAGGATGACAGAGGAAATACAGGACCTGTTTTATGATGGAGGCTGAAAGAGCCCAGCTTTTGAAACTGATTGAAGGAGTATACTTGTCCTCTATGAGCACATAAAATGCATGAGCAGCAGGAAGAGGACTAGTTTAACAAGGCATGGCAACAAATTGGCTTAAATGGCCAGAAATAATTGTGAACTGGAAACTGGAAAATATTTTCTGACTATTAGAGAAGTGGTATTAACACCCTGTGAATAATGGAGGTTAGAAAGATACATCTAATATTGTAAAGGAAGTGATACATTTGTGAACACATTGTGTGATGTGGTTGTCTGAGATAGCACTGAGTGGACTAAAGCACCCAGGAAGTCTCCTCCAGTTCCAGGAAAGTCATCGTCTGACTTTTGGGTCAATTCCTTAA
The DNA here is from genome assembly GCA_013401315.1 of Balaeniceps rex. NCBI lineage: Eukaryota > Metazoa > Chordata > Aves > Pelecaniformes > Balaenicipitidae > Balaeniceps > Balaeniceps rex. Next base: position 8,695 of record VYZW01047992.1, read on the forward strand.
AGGTAGGGCAGCATTGGTGAGTGGCTGTTAGACCTTAGGTAGTCAAAGACAGTATAACCGGCAGTATGGTATAGCTTAACATCTTTTTAGGAGACTTAAATGTTTATCTTTCGTAGAGGAAGCCTGGTGAGACTACAGATATCATTATACTCTGCTCAGCTTTTCTTCATTGTGAAGACAAGACTTGATTCTTGCTGTAATGGATTGTTACGGCTTGTGCCAGTAGTTCTCACAGACTATACCTTCCTATTAAAAAAGGGAAGCTGTTGGCTCCGGTTTTTACCAACCACATGGATACGTCAGGTTATTGACTGCTAATTTATGTACTCCTTTGTTTTCATAAACTGTGTTTTACTTGGAGTATTTAGCACGCAAGTAGTTGAGCACGAGATGGTATCACACTCTCTTATATTACTGGAAGTGAATAATAAGAGGTGGCAAAACTGTGATCAGAATGGGAATTTCCAAAAAATCTTCCAAAAGGACCAGAACTTTTACAATATTAAAGTATGGTTGTTTGTAACTGCTGATCACCTTCATGTTCTTCCTATACGGCTTAGTTTTCCTATTGACACTTTTCTTGATCATAGCTGGAATTGCGTGCTTCAGTATAAACATCTCTGGTTATTTATCCATGCAAGTTATTCACGGACAGTCCCTTAAAGCAAAAGGTCTTTAAAGCAAATCATAGAGCTTCATGAGTTTGGGGCTCTAACTGATAACTTCAAACCACATCAGTATTAACAGACTGGATTCTATTAAAACAGACTTTAGCACTTTGATAGCGAATACACATACATCCAGTGTCAGCTTTCCAGCACAATACAGGCAGTAATTAGGCTAATAATGAGTTACAAGTACAGAGACCTTTACAGGGATTTGTGCTGCAACATCCTCACAAGTTATGATGCAACAAAGCCCTTGAGCATGTGCATAATTTGAGTAAATTAATAGTGTCCTGGATTTCATTGAAACTGTTTGCCAATTTACAATCATGCATCTATTTAAGCGTTGCTGGGTGAGGGCATAGCCTTTTATAGATTGAAAATGCTATACAAATGTTCATCTTATAAAAGTTTTGTAAGTGTGTCTTACACATTGGCTACTTGATGCTGGCAGTGATTTGTTGTACTGTTAATTTTGTCCCCTTGTATATGATAAATTACTGAAAAACTTCCTATGTCAGAAAATTGCTACATGACTTGTATAAAAGCTGCATCTGTGGGACTCTGTAACTTATCTAAAAAGCTGTCATAACTAAGTCAACAGCTTAAATGCAGAGTGAATTGTTTTATCTCTAACATGGTAGCTGAAATCCAGCCCCTTCCAGCTGTCAAAAAAAACCAACACTAGATAGATCATTTGACCACTATTTTCAGGTACCTAAATGCTCTGTAAGTTGTTGGCTCTAAACTCTTTAGCAGCACTTCACAAGGATTTTTTACCTTCTGTTGCAAATAAATAATTACTAGAAACACTAGAATTATTTTTAGTACTATAAAATAAAAAGGTGTACCTGTTTGGTTTAGGTTGACATGTATTTAGATAAATACATAGGTTTTGCTATTTCATAAATTAAATTTGCAGTAGAACTCAGAAGCTACAGGTCGTTACATGAGGTCAAAAATGGGAAGACTCATGGCTTAGTTATATTGGAGTACTATAGCTTCATGTAGAGATTCATGAACAAACGTGATTTAAGACTCCAGGAGTTTAAATGTAAGTTTGAAAAATAGCATGGGATTCTGACAGCTCTGCATTTAGTAATACCTTATGTCATAAGTAGCTCCACTGATACTAATACAGATACTTAAAAAATAAGATGCTACACAGTGAAAAGACGGGGGGAAAGATGGACCTTATGGAGGTACATCACTCTGTACATCACTGTATTAAACCAGATGGTATGACAAGTACTGTCCTTTACAGCCTGACTCACAACACACTCATTTACAAAATTAGATGTGAACTAACATATCATGCAGATCTGGTAGTGTTTTACATACGCTTTGTATGAAGTTTCAATGATTATACAAGTGTGGAGGCAAGGAAGAGTTAGGCACCATGCTAACAATTACTAAGAAACAAAAAACCCTCCCTCATAACATCTTGGGGTTTTTGGTCACAGAAACCGTAACCATAGGAACATGAAACCTTACAGATGCTACATAGCTTCACTGTAATTGCTGCCAGGAGACGGAAATTAGAGGGTTTGGCAGGAGAATGAAGGAAATGAAGGAGTTTGTTTTCTGAAAATACCTCTCCTGTACACAGTCAGCACTGTCTTCCTCATGGAGCTAATTGTGCTCCTTCATGAGCAGTGGTGCCAAAAGCATACAGCTGGTAACACTGACATAGTTGCACACTAGGTATTTAGCAGCCCAAGAATAATGGATGCCCTTGATTACCCATGGGTTTACGCAGACCTTTCAAGTTGCTGGAATCCTGTGCTATGAAATGGGTATGTCAGGCCATGATATGAGGTCCAGTGTTTGTCACACAGTGAACACACACCTGCATGCAGTCTGACATGGTGCGCGTAGGCGGTAGCATGAAAGATGTGCGTGTCTGTCTGTCAGCTTGAGTGAGCAGGGGGAAGCCACAACAGTAAGTGTCTGGTGGGGAGAAGTGCCTCCCCCAGCTGCAGCAGAGCACAGCAGCTTCTCCGATGCTTCAGCACTCTCATGCTGGAGTAGGTCCCTACTATTTTTTTATGTGAGGTACAGACATTACAGCAGAGCTGGAGACCGAGGGAATGTGTCTTACGCCGAGAGGTTGAGGTCTGGCAAGCCTGGCACATGAAGGCTATCCAGCTAGGTCAGGAAGCCACCCTCTGCCCCCTTATCTTCTCAAATCTGTTGATGTCAGCAGGGCCTCCTAGTGATACTCCAAGAGGAAGTAATTGTTTTTAAAAAATTGAGGGGGAAAAAAATAAACCACCACCACAGCCAGGGTGGAAAACCAGAAGTTGGGAATTGCTGCAGCTGTTTTGCCAAAACTTGGATTCCCAGTAATTAGCAGTCATTAAGAAAAGCAGTACACTCTATGACCTAACCTCAAATGATTCTTAATTAAGAGAAAATTATTTCCTGATCTAAGTGGAATGGGGAACTGTAGTAGCAGCTTACATCGTAACTTATCAAAACTGACTGGAGTGTGATTTAAGTAGCTTTAGCTGCTATCAAATATGGAACAGTTGATGAGTTTGAAAAGAATATTCTTTCTATAAAAAGAAAATCTCACATCTACAAAGAAACAATTCTCTAAACAGGGAAATGCAGCACATTCTCACTTTGAATGTCAGACAGCCAGTAGGTAAGGATGTTGCACGGTAATTTCTAGTGCATATGAATGCTGTGTGCTGTTGTGATGGACTTGCACATGGTTTACCCTGGGTTCTCACTCTTGGCATACTAGTAGTCCATTGCACTCAAGTGAATTAAAAGTGCATAAAGAATTCATTAGTGCTGGAGATAGACTACATAACATGGATATCATCAAAAAGCATACATATACTTGTGTATAATTTTTAAAATTGTGTCTATGGCTTTTGCAGACCTGCATAGGTACAGGCACGAAGTATTATGTTGTATGGACTCAGGAACTGAGTGCAGTGCAGATGTCAGCTTTGCAGACTCAACAACAGAAGGAGATGTTGGAAGAATATTTTAGACATTTTAAAACTGTACTGGAACATGTCTTGGATCTTGCTGCATGGAACACTGGACTCTGAAATATAACCCACAAAGAGATTTAGGCACCAGAGCTGCTTTTTCATGTGCAGTTATTCCAGTAATAGAATCTAGAAATGAGAGTTAGATGTTTAAACCTTGTGTTCAACTATCATTCACGACAGAGGAGGGAACTGCCTAGAGAAGGCCAGGAGAGAAGCATGTTAAATCCTAACTCCTGTTTTCTCAAGTCTCAGGCATTTTATTCCATGGTATCAAGAAGTACTTCCAAATTACTGTATTTTGCATAGAGCCAAGTCGGAGAGAGTTGAGGAAATGTCTCAGTTCTTGGATTCTGATTGTATCGGGAAGTAAAATTTAGCTGTGTCAAGGCTGAGGTGTTTCTGGGCATTTACAGAAGCAAAATTTAAGCATGCAAGCTTGTATTGTACTGCTTAAATTGTGACAAAGTTGGCCTGTATGTCCCTTCTTTTTTATCTAAGCCATATGAAGGGAGAGTTCTGTAAGCTCTAATAGCTTTAAAGTGATCTAAAAGGTCAGCATATATACGTATTGATGAGCACGTGACTCTTAATTTGAAAGAATATAGGGTTTGGGGAGAGGTAGAGTTGCTCTTTATCACTAATTATGTTAGTGAGTTGCTTATAATTGCAGGCAGCTGTGAAAACATGTCCAGGTTCAGCTCTCGGATGGATTTAACACTGCTTATCTAAAGTTACTGTTATCAGTGCTCGTTTCATGTTTCAGTGTTGGATTTCATTTGTACTGAGACTAGAAGAATTAGGTGCGTATTGCAGCCCAGACTGATTCTGTTATTTGCTTTTCAGGATTTTCTTTTCCATGGGACTACTTTTGTCTTTTATTTTGGAGCTTTTCTGCTGCAAGCAGCAACTACATCTCTGCATTACTTTCCCCACAAACTCAATTCCACCACACCAGGGAGGCTTCTAACTGGTCATGAATATCACATAAGCATAGCAGCCTCGGTATGTATTTTGTATATTTGTATCTGGGGAACAGAATTCTGTTGTAATCCCTTCTAGCCAACCATTCAACTTGGGAACTTAGCAGCAAGCTGGAATAGAAAGAGGAGCTGTGAGAGAAAGGATTGTCTTTGAGAGCAGCAAATAGTGTCTAACAGTGACATGCAAAAAATATTGGAATACACTAATGCGATAGGTGCTCAGTTGCTACTCTTCACTGTAGTGTTTTAAATGTATGATCACTACAGCTTATAATTTTTAGATGAGATATTTTGTAAAAGCAATGTTGGTTATTAGAATACAAGAAGATAACAGCTGAGCCTTCATCAAAGCATCGGGTGTGAATTTCATGCCTGTGCTCAAACTTTCTGTTGCTTTTTTATACCATTTAGGTAGTCCTGAACATGCCATGGGAAAAAAACCTTGGACTAGCTCCTTGTGAAGCTCCAGATATGTACTTACTACATCAGGCATAAAAGTTACCTGTAAGGGCCCTGCTGTCTCTTATGGCAAGGATTAGAGTGCTTTTTCTTCATAGCCTAAGCTCAGACTGCATTTTTGTCACTGTAGTTGCATAATTGCTGTATCTGGTGATGTGGGTGTGCATAGCTGAGTCAGAATATACCAGGCTCTAGCTTTCTCCCTGGCTGAACTCCTGAAGGGCAAGTATTGGTGTGCCAGTAGGCTTAACTTAAAGAACTGAAACTACTGCTCTTTTTTTTTTTTTTTTTTTTTTTTTTTCCATACCATCCAGAGGGTCTTGCATACCTCAGGGAACTGTATATATTTATTAAGCTTCTAAAACCCTCTGTGGGTATCTGTTGTCCTTAAAACTAAATACACCATAAATTTTGCACAGTAAAACCTTCAGTTCATCTTAAGATAAAAACAGGTGAACATAAGGTGTAAGGTTCACATTCTCTGTGCCAGAGGAGAATAAAACGGAAAGGCCTTTTGCTTTGGTAAGCCAGTCTCTGAAGGGGTGTGTCAGTATCCCAGTCCAGAGTGCCTCACCATTACCCACTTGCCAGGAGCACACTGGAGCACATCTGATCCCTGTATGGCCATATGGCACGAGGACAGAGGTGGTGTCTCATAGCTGTGCCTGAACTAAGGGAGGGCTTTATACTAAGCAAGTATCTCAAACTCTACCCTTAAGTGTAGCTCTTCAATCCTTGTTCAGTGTGTGCAGATCCCGCTGAATATATGGTCACTTCAGTCATTTTGTCTGACAACTGGATACTGGGGACTCCCAAGAGACCCTTTCCCCCTTCCATACTATTTTTCCAAGGGAGAATTCCTTCCAGCCCCTCAAATCCCTGTCAAGATTGGAGAGGAGGAGACTCTTGTAACTTGCCTCAGTGTTTTTAATTAAGAGATGCTGGAAATGGTGAATGAGATAACTGTAGTACGTAGTGTCTTTGCGTTTTTTTCCAAAAGTATATAATTAGAAAGTCAGGACATACAGGAGAAAAATTGTAATCCTTTGAAACACTTCATTAAAACAGTCCTGTGATCTACATGGAAAAAAAAAATAAAAGGTTGCTAACATTTTGTCTTTCAAAATTACTTTTGTATACTGTGATTAAAAATATATGTGTTCATTTTATATGGGTGGTAGTTCTACGGTGTAGCATCTATTCAAAACTTTAATTGTCCAATTAACACCTATATGGAAAGCAAGGGATAGGTTGTTACGACATGATTGAATTTGTATGTTCTAAGAGACACAATCCATTGTTAGCACTGGACAATACGAGAAACAAGCAATTCACTTTTTCATTTCTTCCTTCTGATTTACATTATATATTCAAGTTTGCTGTGGCATGATCTTCAGTTCAAATCTATTCAAGGGTGGAGGTGAATGGAGTTAAATCCAGTTGGAGGCCGGTCACGAGTGGTGTTCCCCAGGGCTCAGTGTTGGGGCTGGTTTTGTTCAACATCTTTATCAATGATCTGGACGAGGGGATCGAGTGTACCCTCAGCAAGTTTGCAGATGACACTAAGCTGGGAGGAAGTGTTGATCTGCTTGAGGGTAGGAAGGCTCTACAGAGGGACCTGGACAGGCTGGACCAACGGGCTGTGACCAGTTGCATGAGGTTCAACAAGGCCAAGTGCCGGGTCCTGCACTTGGGCCACAACAACCCCATGCAAC
>VYZW01047992.1:15597-35998 GCA_013401315.1 Balaeniceps rex
AAGCTGGTGAAGGGTCTGGAGCACAAGTCTTATGAGGAGCGGCTGAGGGATCTGGGGTTGTTTAGCGTGGAGAAGAGGAGGCTGAGGGGAAACCTTATTGCTCTCTACAACTATCTGAAAGCAGGTTGTAGCGAGGTGGGTGTCGGTCTCTTCTCCCAAGTAACAAGCGATAGGACAAGAGGAAACGTCCTCAAGTTGCGCCAGGGGAGGTTTAGATTGGATATTGGGAAAAACTTCTTCACGGAGAGGGTTGTCAAGTGTTGGAACAGGCTGCCCAGGGAAGTGGTCGAGTCACCATCCCTGGAGGTATTTAAAAGACGGGTTGACGGGGTGCTTAGGGACATGGTTTAGTAGTGGACAGGTATGGTTGGACTTGTTGATCTTAAAGGTCTTTTCCAACCAAATGATTCTATGATTCTATGAATTCAGTTCTTGAGCAATAGCAACTTCCTGGCATTTCTCAGGAAGTTTTTCTAATGGCTGGTTATTTGGTCAAGGAGGCCAGATTTTAAGGTGTTTCTGTATTTCTGCAAGTAAGAGTTCTGCTGTTTAGAGGGATGTCTAAACAAAATTTGTCAGAAACAAGTCTGAGATTAATGTTTGATCAGCGTAGACAAGAGAAAATCGAAATACACAGTGTACATAGACACATGATTCCTTTGTACCATAACTTACGCAGACATTCCGTTTCATATTCTATTTCAAAATGTCATCTGAAGCAAGCAAGTAAGATAGAAGCAATAACATGGGGTTATAACAGAGAGGTTCATGAGAAAACTTCAGAGGATCCCAAACCTATCTTTACCTTAAGTATTTTAGCTGGGGGTAAACTTTTGAATCATTTGTGTTCCTGTATTCATTTAGAATAGAAAAAAAATGTATAACAATATAATGTGTGATTCACTTTTTTTCTTTCTTCTTTTTTTCCCTGCTCCTCTAGATTTTTGCCTTTGCTACAGCCGTTTGTTATGGTTGCAGCACAGCCCTGGCATTAAGGAGATGGAGGCTATAGCAGTTGAAGAGAGGTTAATGCCCGAGTGTTCTACTTCAGATCAAATTAAGTGCTACTTGTCTGTTTTACTGTAATCTAATTCCAAAAAGACTTTTTTTGCTTAAAATCTGTTTTAAAGTGCTGAAATGCAAATAACCCCCTAATCAGGATTTCCTTAACAGAAAACAAGTTTCCATCTCTTCCCTTTCTAAGTTTTACTTTTATTGTGTACTCATTAGAAGCATGCTCATTGTATGGTATTATAGAGTTCAGGGATAAACGAATATGTCATTAGCAGCTAACAGAATTCTAGTGCTAAATCAGAAAAGGAAGAAAATGGAAACGAAACCAACATGTTAACTGCATAGGCAGCTAAAAAGCTCCCCCCTTGTTAAGTCGGGGATTGGGCCTTAAGTGTTTTGCAGCATTACATTGCATTCCACGCAGGCAGAGCCTTGAGGCTCCTTATAGTCATGGGTTTTCTGTGTGGCCTTGCATGATCAGAGCCCAAGCTGACTTTGTGATACCAACTTAGTATATATATTACTAACTTTGATGTACAGAGAAAATATTTTAAATATCCATCCAGTGAAATCTTTTGATACTCTTTTATAGCCATATCCAGCTATGGTCATCTGATCCTTAAAGCTTACTGTATTCCTTAGTAGATGGAAAATGTTTGGGACTGTCTGTCAGTAGTTCATTAGTTTTAGGAATTTAGCTTAATCAGTTCTATTTATACTGCAAAACAAAACAGTGCATTTGTGTTGTGTGTGTATATACATGGTGTATTTTTGTTTAGCAGGAATATTTGCACTGTTTTACTTTGTTGGAGTACAGCTTTGTTTTTATTACTTCCAGTGCTGCATTTGTTACTTATTATGTGAGTCAATATCATTTGAATGGAATGATTACCAAATGGTGAATAATGTCTGACCTCAATTCTTGCAGTGTGTTATTTGTTTCATTCTAAACCTGCAGTGTTGTAAAGGTGTTTTTATTTGGACAGATGCCTATGCAACATCTTACTGAAAGCAGTGGAATGCAAAGCAGTCTGCCCACTATGGAGTTTGCTTTTGGCACGAATGAAGTTTACTTGAGCCTCTCTTGAATATCCCTGTTGTATAATGACATGCGATATTATATATAGAAAATTAATTTAACAAAACTAAACAATAGCATTGCGCTCTGCTCCCTAACACTCACGCCGTTTTGCAGATGGTGAAACTTTTTTTTTATAATGCTAGTAAATAATTTTTGCTCTTGTGAATAGTGCCAAATTGATAACCTGGGAGAATAAAGGCTCCCTGTCATTCGTAAAACAACTTGCTCACCACATCTTGCCAGTGCACCTGAATATTGTGCAGACACCAGCAGTGGTTGTGTAAGGGAAGACCAGACTTCGTTCCCAGGCCTACTCGTTCTCCTTGAGCCAACAAGGGTGTCTGCTGTGAAGGTGACTTTATCAAACTTGCCAGGTAGAAGGTTCTCTGAGAACCAGCCACCCTCAGTAGTGCCCTGCAGTCCCTGCTGACCCAGGACAGGATCTTACGGATGACATAGCAGGAAGTGGCAGCCCTTCCGACTACTGGAACCACTTGGTTGTCCTGCATTACTGCAATGGGATATTTTCATATATCTTGTTTTCTGAAATTTTTATCTTCCAAAGTTTTTGTACTCTGGCTGATTTTTTTTTTTTTTCTAATTCTCTACTTGCATTGAAACTTGTTTTGTGAGCATTTTATCTAGAGCCATATATTTTAAAAATACTTCATATTGTATAAAATACATTTACTCTGGAGTATATGAATGAAAGTATAGAACAAAGACTTATGCTAAGCAGCATTAAAGTTACTTAATATATTTATGGCAGTAGTCTGGTTATTAATTCTGTCTTTGGATAGTATCAAAAAGCTGCCTTGCAACTTTGACTGACCTGATGCTAGACATATAAAATTAAGGCTAAGGTTTCCTGAGAAGGCACAGTTACATTGGTGCTAGTTTTGTATAGCGGTTTGCAATGTGACACAGCATGAATATTAGTGAGAAGAGTAAGGTCAGCTACAAAAACATTGCAAATGGGCGCTGATCTTTGGTGTGGTTTCTCCTCCGTCCTGCAACCTGGACATGCACTGCACACCACAGACTATGTGTGCCACAGCTACAGTCTCTGCTGCCAGGTGGGATGAAGGGGGAAAGATCTTAACTTCTTGCCTGTTTAAACCTACCGAGTATGAATCCCACACATGCCATCAATTAAAAAGCTGTCTAAGCTGGCATTTGTATCTAACCTCTGAGTTCAAACCCAAGGAGTAAAGGTCATGATTGATGGGTGCTATTCAAGTCTCTTAAGCTACTTGTAGAAGTCCAGAGAGCAGAGTGTGTTTAGCGTAGCATGGAAACTGTTTGTATAGTGAGGAAAGGTGAACTTTCTCTTAAGTATCAAAGAGAAACAAAGGGCAGAGAAGAGATAAAGGTAAAAACTACAGTAATGAAGAACAGCTTTCATAGCTAAAAAGGACTGAAGGAATGGAAATTTTCTGTTAGTATGCAAGGAGTTTTGCTGTACTTTGAGGAAGATCGAAGGAAGGACACACCAGATCAAGCAGTTACATTCTTTCAAAAAAAAAAAAAAAAAAGGAAAAAAAGGCAGTAGTTAGTTTTGTATTACTTTATACAGGCAGCTAAAAACACAGGTGTGACTCAGAAATGGTATGTGCATGCTGGGATGTCTGTACACAAATACTGACACAGGAATAACATGTAATCCTTGTGATAGGTATTGTAGGTGATATACGCAAGCTGGTTCTAATAAATCTCGCTCTTCCCTGTACAAAAATTCCCCCAAGCCTATGACCTTGAAGAACACAAGCTTAGACCTCTCCAAAGAATGGAAGGAGTAGGGAAGGACATAGAGAGATAATTTATCTCAATGAATTTAAGGTGAAAGGAATGAGACCACAGATGCCAAATAGTAATTTCATCAAACATCTCTATTTGATCTGAAGCTGTGGTGCAGGAATACGTAAGATGCCATGCAGGTCCCTTATCTTAGAATCAGAAAATATTTCATGATATTTTGGATACCACTGTGTAGTAGCTGCTGGTAAATAAGCTCTCTCTAAGGAGACTTTCCTTCAAAGGGTGCAGAGAGAAGCAACAGTTTGCTGCTTACTGCTAAAGAGAAATGAAAGTGCATGTTTTAGAAAGCTAAACTTTGTTAGAACTTGCTCAGAAAATATGCTTCACAGAAGTCCCAACTCTGCTTCTGTCTCGCTGAATGCCTGGAGATAACCCAAGGTGACACAGGGCCTGCCATGATTATTGATATGTACAGGATCAGTCTGTTCAGGTTCTCATGATTTCTCTGGCTGTGCACATTGGTTATAACTCCTGATGCGAGTAAAGTTACGCTGCTGTAAAATGCTGCCTTAAAATGCAGCTGTAAAACACAGCTGTAAAAGGTGAGAGAGGCAGAACCAGTGATCACACAAATCTGTGCCCTTCGCAGAAAGTTAAAGAAAAAGCACTGGAAAATCACTAGACCAGTGCCACCTTCCTCTTTAGCTTCCAAAGCCAGATCACAATGCTGACTCCATTGCACTTCCTCTAATCATTGTATTATTGCATTTGCTTTATAACTTTAAAAAACGTTGACATTGATCATTTTCCCATCTGAATTTGAAAAAACAATGTTAAAGAGAGCTTAAAACTCTGATAGCTCATTTGTTCCATTTTTATCTATATACTGGGAATTGGTCTCTGAACACTAGTGTCCTGATGCATTTCACGCTCTGTTGCCAGGCTGTCCAAGTTGTACAGAAAGGCTTCCCAGGTCTTGTCTGTGGATACAGAGAACCTCAAGTTCTCAAACTGAGATGCAAATAGGACATTGCTCTTTTCAATCTTACAAAAAGAAAAACTTGAAAGCGAGAGCATGTTGTATTTCTTAGCTGTATTTTGTACAATTGGTCATGACACATTTGTCTTTGTTGAGACACAGAGAAAAACCATCAGAAGAAAGAGCAAATCTGATGTATTGAAATCAGTAAATAGCAATGGAAAGTATTTAAATTTTTTTTTAGAAGTTGAGTTCAGCATGACTGTTCCCCTTTCTCCCACTGGATTAAGTTTCTTTTGGTCCATTATGGTGCTTATCTAAACCCCCTTCTAACCTGAGCAGTTCAGAATTCACTGTATTTATCCTCAAGGTGGTCCTGGAAAGAGAAGAAGTGCTACTCTCATTTCACAGGTGGGAAACTCGAACACAGAGACACTAAGCAACTTGTTTGCTGAAGGCCTCGCACGGGAGATCTGTGGTGGAGCGGGAAAAGGAAACCTGGTTTCTCAAGGGAGAGGTCAGTGCCCTGCCCAGCAGCCCGTACTGCTGCCCGCTGTGGGTGGGAAGGAAGCCGTATAGCGTGGATTGCATGTGACCTGTCCCACTTCTGCCTCTGCCATGGTGGCATTACTCTGGCAGTTAGCTACACGGCGTTAAAAGGTAGCATGACTGTTTGTGAAGGATTATGAGTCAAAGGGAGGTTTAACGTGCCAAACTGGCATTCCTAGATCAAACATCGTAGTTTCTGGGTGTTCTGACCTTAAATTCTGATTATCCAATTGTAAATAGGCTACATAGAGTTCCTGTTTGAGGTGTTGATCTACCTCCTGCATCTTAAGAGAGGAAACACGTCCTCAGGAATCTGCAGGTTTCAGCTGCTTCCTGCTATACAACATGTTTGAGCCCTAAATTCTTGGCGTTAGCAAAATGTTACCTGCCGTAAGCCTGCTGGGACACAGCACCTTTCAGTTCAGAAACCTGAGCTAAGCTTTGGCAACTAACTTGTCAAGCTACCTTTCAAGGGAACACAATGATCAAATCAGATTATGTCTAGGTGTGGTTTTAACACCTTTCTTGCTGTGGGATTGTTGCAAATATCTGTAAGGATTCTGGAGATTGTGGACAAAATATTCATACACTTATGTCCAGCACATCCAGTGTCAGACCTCTTGTGCCAGGCTCGAGAGAGGCTCTTGTGCAAGGATGGAGCCCTGTGGATCCATATGTGATTGCAGCATTCCTGGTAATCTTAAAAGAATTGCTGGAGATTTTAATCTCATCCAAACACCTTTTCCTGGTCATCTCAGCAAGGTGTGGCCTATGTCACTGGACCAGTGGTGTGGCACAATAAGCAGCAGATCAGAACAAGTCCAGAGGGGTTCCTTGCAGAGAAAAGGATCCTTCTGCACTCTTGCTGCGGAGCTGGGACCTCACACAGCCCCGGTGCCCTATACAAAGGTGCTGGGGCTTCCTAGTGATCCGATTACATGCTTGGGCAGTTCTACTTGCAGTGCTCACAAATGATTGGCTTTTAGATGTTGTTTCAGGTTCAATAAGCTTTACAAGACAAACTAATGAGGCAAAAAGTGTTTTGCTTCTATAAACACTTTGCTGCCTCTTTTTTGTCCCACACAAGGTCCATAGCCATTTTTCTTTGTGATTACAAGTGGAAAACATACTTTAGCATAAATTAATTATGTAATTAATGATATCACAGGTCTTACTAGTCCCAAATTGCATGACCTGGAAGTATTTCCAGACCCCTGGGTGCAGGTGAACACCCCAGCTAGGTCACAGCTCTATGCCATGGTAAGACCTAAGCAAGCATCTTTTCTTCTCCCTGCCTCTTCCCTGTTTTTGGAAAGAAAGCAGGGGGCTGCAGCATGATCTGGACAGGTTGGACAACCCAGAAACCAGATTGGTGTATTGGGATATGATTCACTGTTCAGTAGCACTGAAGGGCACAGATGGTCTCAAGATGGTTCCACCAAGATAACATGCAAAGTTATGGCAAATGGGGAAATAGAGTGGGAGGCCTACTGTTTAGAAAATGAGATTAAGACCTTAGTACCTGGCCACATTTGTCCCCTGTATAAAATCTGGCATTGAATCCATCACTTGACTCCTTAATATACCTGTTTTTCAAACTGTAAATACGTTGGCCTGGGAACTGAAGCCCTGGGGAACCTGTAGGGCCAGCTTAGAGCCTTGGGCTGTTGGAATAAGAGGCAAGGTGAATCATCACCAGATGCTTCAACCATAATTCAGGAGCAGAAGAGATGGGGGGATGTTCTCCACTTCCCAGGTCTGCTTCCTAACTTGCTACCAGCTCTACCAGTTGGAAGAAGGGCAGGAGTAGTTCTCTTCCTCTCCACTCCCTGGCTCCAATCACCATGGGCCCTGGACGAGCTGGGGGACAGAAAGGAGGAGGACTTGGACAGAGGTGTCATCTGAGTTCTAAGACATGCCTGACTTATCCACAGCAGTGACAGCTGTTCCTGGGCCAAGTCCAAGGTTCAGTCCCTGACCCACAATAAAAAGTAAATATATCCAATAATGAACTTGTCAAACAACAAGCCTGAGTCTTAGCTGGAGCAAATGTTCTTAGAAAAAGACAGAGCTACCTCAGTGTCCTGGTTTCAGCTGGGATAGAGTTAATTTTCTTCCTAGTAGCTGCCATAGTGCTGTGTTTTGGATTTAGTAGGAGAAGAATGCTGATAACACACTGATGTTTTAGTTGTTGCTAAGTAGTGCTTACACCAGTCAAGGACTTTTCAGCTTCCCATGCTCTGCTAGGTGCACAAGAAGCTGGGAGGGGGCACAGCCAGGACAGCTGACCCAAAGTGGCCAAAGGGCTATTCCATACCATATGACGTCATGCTCAGTATATAAAGTTGGGGCTGTTGGCCAGGGTCAGCAATCGCTGCTCAGGGACAGGCTGGGCATCAGTCAGTGGGTGGTGAGCAATTGCATTGTGCATCACTTGTTTTGTATATTCTTTTATCATTATTATTATTATTGTTACTTTCTCTTCCTCTGCTGTCCTATTAAACTGCCTTTATCTCAACCCATGGGTTTTACTTTTTTTTTTCCCCAAAATCTCCCCCCCATCCCACAGGGTGAGCGAGTGGCTCTGCGGTGCTTAGTTGCCGACTGGGGTTAAACCACGACACTCAGAGAGATTTCATCATGAACAAGAGGCCAAATTTTTGTTTTAGTTATGTAAATGCAACTTCTTTTGAGGTCCGGCTGCCAGCGAGGAATTTCACCAATGGAAGTAAGAACAGAATTTTCCCTCAGTACTAAATAGAGCTGACCTTTTGAAACAAATGGTATTACAGATTCCTTGGCCTTGCATCATTTGCTTTTTCTCTTAAGGATCCTGCTGCTAGGATAAGTTACTGCTGGAATAGCTGCTGCCGTTAAGGGAAAAATAGCCTTTGTGGCCATGGCAGACTCAGAAGGTGTGAAGACTCCAAGATAAAAACCCAGCACTTATAGAATATCGTTATTTTGGGGGACCTGACTCATGGGTTGCGAATGGTTTAGGTTTGGCAATGTTGGACAGGGTGTATGAAGTGCAACGTCACATAAAACTCCTAAGACAAAGAACTGCTACAATATCTCCAAGTTAGAGGGGTCTCTGGCTGAAAGGATATCAGAAGAGATTCATGGTGAACTTACTCCCTCCCTGTATACCATAATTCTTTTCATTAAAGAAGACCTCCAAAAAGAAGTTACTTGCAGCCCGTGACTAAAAGGTGGCGATCAGGCCAACTGGTACCAGCAGATGGAGCTACACCCACAGAAAGCCCTTCACTGCACACTTGCTTTAGGGACATCCTTTGCCAGTCATACCTCAGGGCTTCTACATACACTAATTTCTAAATAAGCAAAGCTCTCAGGATTGCAATTAGGAATACTCATTATAACTTATGTGATTCATCTGACAGGACGGGGCTTACATTTTCATTTTTTTATTATAAGCAGACGTAGCAACAGCTTAGCACCATATACTACATACTCCTGTCAGTATGGTTATATTACAAACTTTGTATTTATCAAGAACAATCCCAGGACACTAATATAAATCAAAGTCCCTTTTCTGAGGAGCTAAGAGGCAGCTGGAGACAATATCGTTCACTCTTCTCCCTACAGGACAGAGTTGGCTTTATTGACCTCTATAAATCATTTGTGATTGAAATCCATGGAGCTCCACTAGGTTAGACAAGTGGAAACTAGCCTTCAGACCTTAAGGGGATTTTGGAGGGATTTCTTTTTCCTAGCGAGTTATGAAAGTTAACCAAGTCAGCTAATTTAAAATGGCAACTGAATCAGCTCATATCATGGAGTCACTGGCATTGCAGACTTGCAGATGATACTGAGTTCTTTCAGACAGTCAAGTTCTGTGCAGGCCATGAGGACTTCACCAAACTGAGTTGGCTTAAAGGTGGCAGATGAACTTTAATATCGATAAATCCAGGGCAATGCATCTAGGAAAAAAATATCTGTCAGACTTGGAACTGAGAGTTACAGCTTAGGAAAGATATCTCTGAGCCATTGCTGATGGTTCTCTGAAATCATCAGTTTAGTATGCAAAGGCAAACAAAATCCAATAAAATGTTGGAACTTGCAAGAAAAGTTACAGAGGGTGTAATGTTGCTGCTACATAAAAAAATGGTGCATTCTTGTAGTAGAGTTAAAGAACAGCAAAAATGGTCAAGGTGTTGAAGCTGCTGCCTTACAAAGACTGAAAATACTGGGGCTCCACTCTGGAGTGAAGGAGGCGATGGAGAGATGTAATCACAATTTATAAAATTATGAATGTGCTGGTTATACCAAACATATAACTGTTGTTTACAAGAATCTGCTATGGGATCTAGGGGACACTTGAGGCAACTGGCAAAAGATCAGTTTAAAAGACTGAATGTCTTTTAAAGAATGTACTTGCTTACACAGTGGGTAGTGAACATCTGGAGCTTGCCAACACAGGAGCTTGTGGAGGCAGATGGTATTAGCACGTTCAAAAAGGGATTAGACAAATTAATGGGTCTTTATGCTCAAAGGATGAGGCAGGAACATACCCTCTAGTGTCCCTAACCCAACAGTTGTGGGTGCTGTGTACTAGGGGAAAGGGCTGCACATAACAACCAGCCTCACATGCTCTTCCTAAACAGCATCTCCTCTTGCCACCGTTGGAAACAGAGCCATGGGCTAGTCATCTCACTGGTGTGACCCATGGGCCATCTCTTATATGCAGCTTGTGACTTCTTCCAAATGGCAAAGTTCCCCTGTGGGATACAGCCTCACCTACACACTCAGTCCTTGCTACATCACCGAAATGCTGAGTTCATCCTCAGGCTGAGGCCTGAGGCCAGCTGATAGTTTAAAATCAAGCCAGCCAAATTAAGATCTTTAGGAAAAGGTGGAACTTGTATGTCCTAGCGTAAACACAGCTGCTTGATTTGGTACAAATGAATAACAGTGTTTGTTCTTCACAAGGCAATGGAAGAACAAGAGGTAAAACCAGGCCATGCTCTTATACACAGTTTTGGGAACAATAAATGGATACCGTACAAGATGCCCAAGTCAGCTGAGGAAGTTCTACCTTACCCTCTAGTACTGCTCTTCAGACTTCCCCCAAACACATTTTTCAGCAGTGACAAGCTGAAAGCTAATTTTCAAAACTAAGTGTATGTACAAGGTTACTGAAAAAGAAGATTCACAAAATTTTCTTGTTATCTCCTAGATACTTTCTGTCTTGTTTTTTTCTCCCCCAGTTCATTACCTTTTCTTCTACAATTCTGTGAGGGCTGGGCTGCCTGTGTGCATATGCTCATGCATGCAAACACACACACGCACACACGTTTCCTCATCCCACTCGCAGTTTTCACCATCTAATTCCCTTCCGAGTCTCCAGTAGCATCCTGGTTCAGCCATTCCCTCTGCTCCATCTTTTTTTTTTTTTAACACAGTCCCCGTTTCCTCTGTGTTTCAGTCCCAGTATGCCTTGCTGATGTTTCATCCCTGCCTCTTCTCACAGTCCTCGTGTCATTTTTTAATCTTCCCTGTTTTCAGCCTTAACCGACTCATCATATGTGTTAGACACAAGACAGGGTTGTAGTCCTCCACATGACTTAAGCAGGGCTGTGGGACTTCAGGTAACCAAGGAGTTACACCCTGCTGCTGGGCTTTCCACTAGTGCAGAGTGTTGAGTGAGGGGCCTCAGAGGTGGTCAGGTACCTGCCTTTCCCTTGCAAAATACGCAGCTGCTTAGTAGTATAGTTACAGGATTATTTTTCACTATAGGCAAAGCAGTTTTTCCCAGTTGCTCTTTTAGAAAGGATTGAATGACTTCTGATGAAACCCTTCCCAGACAGTTCAGCAGAAAATAAGCAACCAGCATGGAGAATTTCAGCCTAATCGGTTTAAAATTTGGCAAACCATAAGCAATTGAAAAAGTCTTTCAAAGGAAAGTGTTATGTTTCCTTAATGATAGGCAACGCTTCCTGCTCTAGCCATAGCATCTTTAACCCTTCACACCAAACAAGTCCCCTTGACACCAAAGGAACGCTGCCTTTTTTGGACAAAATTTCAGCTGTATGATCATCACTGAAAAATGCTTGTATTGTTACAACCAAATTTTCTCAATTACAATCTAAATGGCATTTTCCTGAAGTAAATGAGAATGCAGTTTGCCTTTCAGACTGTCTGAGTGAGAGAAGTATTTGCCACTTTTAAAGATCCCCCCTTTCCTTGAGTATATGTACTGCTTTTCTGGAGGTCTGAAGCTGAGGACCTCTCCTCCTACTGCTGTGGGGCAGATCTCTTGGCTTGTCCAGCTGTGCCAGTTCACATCAGCTGAGCATCCAACCTGGTCTTTAACTAAAGTTCTTTTTTAACCTTTATGCTTTGTTTTTCTTTACTCAGCAGCCAGCATGATGGTGAGGGACATCTCTGATGATGAGAGCAATAGCTCCCTGAGAGAGATATGAGCATACAGGGGAAGGTGGAGGGAACAGACTTCCAGCACCAGTGTTTCAGAGAGTTTCACAATAACATGCTTCCCTCAGAGAGTATCTTTTATTCAAATATGCATTAAAGGGTAGCAAGTAGCCACGGGATTCGGTATAACTCTGGGTATTCAGCACAGAGGCTGCACAGCTTCCTGGATTGTCTTTAACAGGAGACGAGGCAGACCTGGAAAGCTTTCTATTTTCCAGCCTGCTGGCTTTAGCAATAATGTCATGTAAATCCAAAGGGAGACAAGTGACCTTCTAGCTCATGCTATTGTGCTGGTAACACACATAAACAAAGCCTGTAGCTAGAGGGGGAAGAATTTCACCGAAAACAAGGTCTAAGGAGAAGTCCTTTTTACCTTTTCATATAACACTCTTGTGACAAAAGCTCTCCCCTGAGTGACTGCTGTTTTCATCCTCCTTCCACTGAAAGGATTTAAACTCACCTCTCCCACTGTCAAAAGAGGTCCTTAAACACCACACGCTCATCAAGGCTGAAATGGCTCACAAACACGCACACACACATGCTGAAGTTGCACTGTAGTGCATAAAGGAGTGTTGCATTCACATGGCGACAGCCATCAATAAACTTCAGGTGATGACAATTTTTCCATTGTGTCCTTGTTACCTTGTTGTCCTTGTCTATAGCTGTTACCAAACAGCTATAGAATACCCCTGACAGGCTACAGGTTAAAATTTTAATAGCTGTAGAACATGGTCAAATTCTTGGACTATGATATCATTACTAGCACCCATAGCCACTATCAGCCTGGGTGAATTTTCCACCCTTCTCACAGCACAGGGTGTGCTGAGATCTGTTCCCACAAACAATCTCAGGTGAGCCTGCTTCCAACAGCAATTTTAGACATCCCCACCCTGGCTGCTGCTCCTGTCCCAGGGATGCTGCTGCATGCCCCATCCTGGCCTGCTGGCCCCACGGAGGGTACCTGTCCCGAAGGAAGCTGGCAGCTCTCTCCACGGATGCAGGCAGGGTGTACTGAGCAGCACATCCAGCAGAAAGGGGAAAAAAGGATTTAAAATATTTCCTATCTTTAGCATTTGAAAAATATTGACTGTTCCAGTGTAATAGCGTGCCCCTTGTGGCTTACTCTACAGCTCAGTCCAGCTCTTCCCTTTGATGTTTTGCCCACAGTATAATAAACTTCACCAAAGAAAAGAAAAACAGCTCATCTCTTTGAGAGCCATGAACAAATGAACAGGAAATGTGAACTGAAGCTGTACCATGGCTTTTGCAGCAGCAGATTCTTAGATGTTAAGTGGCCTAAAAGGATGCTGTAAAATTCAAGCAAATAGAATGATGGTCAACCTTGCTGGAATTTGCCTGGGTAGAAATTGTGGTTTTGAGCAGTTTCGGTAAATTACTAAACTTTGGTAAGTGAAGAAAAGGGAAAAAGACTTCCTTCAGAGCTAGGTGTTTTAGGATTTTCTTCTCTTCAGACTCCTGGTTTCAGCTAGTTCAGTATCAAAGAAACCAAACTGAAATATGAAAAATGTGACTTCTGGGAAATCATCAGTTGTGGGAAGAGCAGAACTCAGGTCTGAGAATTGTAATTGGAAAATAATAAATTCTCTAAGACTCACTAAAATGTATGGCCAAATCCCTGGTGCGCTTTAAGTTAAAAGGGAAATGTTCTACCTAATCTATACTGAACAGTGGGAGATTTTTTCCTCTCACTGTATTCATTTCTGTTTGTGTCATTCCTGGAAAGGGACTTCTTTTTTAGGTATCTTCTAATTTTGTGGTGGGGATTGTGGATTTTGGCAAAGTGCCAAAGATTAAAGACTTTCAACACTGAAAGTTTCTAAGAAAGAAATTATGTCAGATAGACTCTCTTACCTCATATGACACTTGGCCTGAGATTTACTGCTGCTTTTTTCTAGGATGCTGGAAGAAAGCTATGCTGCCACTAGGAGAGCAGACTGCAGTTCATCTTTCAAGTAGTCCTTCAGAGGTTTTATCCACAGAGGAACAGAAAACTTTACCAAGAAAATGTAATGTATCAGCAGTAGCAACATGCCACATGAGTTAAATTGGGGGCATATTTTTAAAACCATGTGAGTGATGTGAAAGCCTAAAAATCCCATTGCTTTTTTAAGTCATGAAGGGCCAGCTCCTCTGAGGCCTGAATTATGACCACTGTGCACATTGCCATACGTAAATATGGGTGCTCAGCACCCAAACTGGAGTTTCCTGACTGGATTCAGAGAGAGAGGGCAGGGAAGGAGTCCCAGTGAGACACTGCTGTGCTTATAGCTAATTTCTACTTCATTTTAAAGGTACCATGTGACAAATTACACTGGAAAAGGGTCCTACGAGGTGAGGAAGCACATATCAAATGACTAAAAGGCAATTGCTGCTACTTCTGCTTCTCTTTGTGTTCCTAATTTGAACGGTCCTGTGCAGTATTTCACCTTAATCTCAAGAGGAGTTCCCATGGCACAGGGCACTGTGCCCACCATAGTGCTTCACCCTCATCACACTGCTGTTTGCAGGCAAGGACTGTGCATATGTGACTGTGCATATGTAGCTATGCCCAGGGCAATGGTCCCCGCACCCTCACTGACACTGCACAGTAGGCAACGCCCTATTTTGCTCTCTCTGTTGGGGTCTGTTATAGACTTTGAATTTCATGTGGTTTTGAATAACACTGGAAGACCTGGAGCAGAGACCAGTCCTAAATGAGGTGAATTCTTCCCTCAAGCTATTGCAGAACCCACCGGCAGAGAATTATGTCACTATGAAGGACAATGTGTGGGAGGTATCCACAGAGAGCCCTTATGGGGAACAATTCTTTCAAGGCAAACAAGACCCCATCTCAGAGGCTACCTGCAGTGAGTTGTGAGACTTGCTGTGAGAAATCCTGCACTATCAAGCAAGGCAGAAGCTACTTATTCACCTTCTTCCATTAATAAAGAGATGCTCTCATATATACTGAGCTCATGCCTGCCCTGTTGCTCTGCAGATGGACTCTATTTGTTGACTCAGTAGGAAGCAGACCATGAAATCCCCTAGGACTGTCTCGGAGGATGTCTGCATGCTCTCTGACAGCTGCAGGACCTCATGGGGATGAGAAGAAGCTCTCTCCATAGAGTGTGCTGCACTCTGTCCCCTGACACTTCATTGCTCTTTTGCAGAGTATTCAGTGATGACCCCAGGAGTGATCCTTTTGTGATTTTTAGTTGAGCAAAATTCCCATTGTACAGTCAGCCTTTAGACATTTCAGGGAATTTTTTTTATTATTAGGGACAGAAATTAGGCATGCAAATCCATTCATTAATAAGCTCTGGCTTTTCCAAAGCATCTCCCCATCTAGGTTAATCAGAAGCCATGAGAGGGAAAGAGGGTTAGAGAAGTGCATTTCCACAAGGAGTTTCTCTATGATTTTTCTGCTCTAAAGCTCAGTGCTTATATGATGTAAACCCCTGCAATATCGCATTGCTCTGGAGTGCCAAAAAGACATTTTTGATGATCACTTTGACTCTATGATGCTCCAAGGCACTGAGTGTCCCCAAAAGAAAAGCAGAACTGGGTTGCCAATGGCAAAGGCTCCAGCACAGGCGTCTCAGGAAGGCTACAGGCATGCCTCTGCGAGGAGTCTTCCCCATGAAGTGCCAAATACAAGTCAGCTTGGCTAGCAGGTGTGAAATTTCACCACAGAAATGTATACAGGCATAAACTGCAAGCCTCTAGCAGAGGACAATTCGTACAATTTCCCTGCCAAGTGCTCACGCTGGGACTTAACACCGACAGCTCTGCACACAAGTCAGAACAAAACCGACTCCCAGTTCCAACATTATTCAGTCCCCATCTGGCTTTTGCTGAAATCACCTTGCATTTCACAGCTCCTTAGTATTAAGCACAGTAATTACAGCTGAAAAGACCCAAAATTTATGGAGGCCATAAGCTAACACGCCAGACCAGATTTACACAAACTGAGCCAGTTCTGCACAGGAGGCTCTCCCGTCACATCATTACAGCACGTGTGGATGCCCCCCTTGCCAGGTGGATCTGACACCTGGGACTGGAAGAGCTAATGCTCTCCCACCTCCCGCAAAATGAAGGTCAGGATTTGCTATTTCGTTAAGAGCAATATTCCAGAGGGCCAGTGGGAAAGGTGCCAGATAACCTGCTTCCTACGTGGATGGTGTGGCAGAGGACTTCCAAGACAAGTGACAGCAGGACACAGTATCCAATAACTACGGTTGAAGTCCTTGGCATTTCCTAGTGTCTTTAGAGGATACTGTGAAGAAAATAATCTGAAGAAGTAGATTTATGGCAAGAGGCTATCATTTACAATTTAATTTTCGGTAAGGTTTCATCCTCCATCCTATTCATTTTCCTAAACAGTTTAAACCATTTTTTTTTGTCTGAGTGTTCAGCCAATATTTGGAGCCACAAAGGGTCATTTTCCTTAGAACAAGGGACTGTTAATAAGAGTCAAGTATGCACTCAGAAAAAAAAGTGTATTTATAAAAAATAGTTTTAAAAAAGAAACTTATTTTCACTAAACTCACAACTGAAATAAATAGCAGCAGCCAACTACTCCCACCAAAATCTGCCCTCCAGCAAGCACTGGGCTCAAAAGCCTGCACCCCTGACTCTCTCCTCCTCTCCCTGCCCTTACTTCCAATGTCCCAGTGACTGGCTGCCTGTCTCCAACGTGCCAGCTACATTTCTACTGCCTTGAAAATGCAACACCTCAAAAAGTCTCTCTGCCACATGCAAGGTGCAGCTCTCAATCTCCTCTGCTGCTGGTTATCATCACGGGACCCTGGGGTCCTGCTTGAGTTCACTCTGCCCTGCCATTTGCAGGGTGGACCCCTCACTGTGGGTGTATTTCTTTGCAGGGGACACTGCTCCTACTGTCAACCCTGAGCATACTGGGGGGAGCTAAAGCTGCTGGTCCCCCTGCCCAGAGAGTCTGGAGACTTCTGTCAAGCAGCCTGTGAAGTGTTATTTGATCCCTAGAGTCACAGATTATGGATGCATGTCCCAAGTGTCTTGCCTCCAGACTCATCATTTTTGAAAACTATCACAGCTTGGTAGGATTTTTAACATCTTCATTAATGACCTACTGGGACAATGGGACAGAGTACACCCTTGGCAGGTTTGTAAATGATACAAAACTGGGAGGAGTGGCTGATACACAAGAGCATTCTGCTAAGATTCAGAGTGTCCTCAGCAGGGTAGAGAAATGGTGAAACAGGAACTTCATGAAGTTCAGCAAAGGGAAGTGCAAGCTCCTGCCCTTGGGGAGGAATAACCTCAGGCACCAGTACACTCTGGTGGTCAACTGGCTGGAAAGCAGCTTTGCAGAAAAGGCCCTGAGGGTCCCAGTGGAAACCAAGTTGACCATGAATGCCCCATCACTGGAAGTGTTCAAGGTCAGGTTGTATGGAGCTTTGAGCAACCTGATCTAGGGAAAGATGTCTCTGCCCATGGCAGGGGGGTTGGAATAGATGATCTTAAAAGCTACCTTCTAACCCAACCATTCTATGGTTCTGTGATTCTATGAGACAACAATGATGTGCCCTTGCAGCAAAGGCGGCCAACAGCCTCCTGGGCTGCATTAGGAAGAGTGTTGCCAGCAGGTTGAGGGAGGTGATCCTTCCCTTCTACTCAGCCCTGGTGAGACACTTCTTGGTACTGTTTCCAGTGCTGGGCTCTCCAGTACAAGAGAGACATGAACATGCTAAAGTGAGTCCCAGTGAGGGGACATGAAGATGATTAAGGGCTTGGAGCATTTGACACACAGAGAGAGGCTGAGAAAACTGGGACTGTTTAGCCAGGAGAAGAGAAAATGCAGGGGGATTTCACTGATGTGTATACATATCTGATGGGGAAAGTAGAAAAGACAGAGCCATGCTCTTTTCAGCAGTGGCCAGGGACAGGACAAGAGGCAATGGACACAAACTGAAATACAGAAATTCCACTTAAACATAAAACCCCCCACTTTTTTACTGTGAGTGTGGTCAAAGACTGGAACAGGTTGGCCAGAGAGGCTGTGGAGTCTCCATCCTTGGAGATATCCAAAACACAACTAGATACAGCCCTGAGCATCCTGCTCCAGCTGACCCGGCTTTGAGCAGGGTGGTTGGACCAGAGATCCATAGTTCCCTTCCAACCTCAACTATTCCATGATGCTGTGACTTTGGCAACACAGGCAAAGCAAACCTCAACAACAGAAAGGCCCAAATGAGACTTGACTTAAACTTAGATGGACTTCCTTCAGGCATCTAAGCAGCAGAGCACGTTGCTTTGTCAACTCAGGTGATTCTCCAGCAGCACATCATCTTCTTAACAGCAGGACCCATGTAGCACTGCCTCAAGGTAGGCCCAGTTGAATGGGAAACTGCTGCTCAGCAAATTTCAGATTTGCTGAAGAAACCATAAATCACAGAAATACAGAATAGTTGAGGTTGGAAGGGACCTCCTGAGATTGTCTAAAGAATCCCTTTTCTCTGCACACTTGTAGCCAGTTCAACATGTTGGATACACCATATATGTGCTGCCACAGGCAGTGAGACTTGTCTCACTCACCACAGCAAGATCCTTCTCTGCAAAGTCTAGGGACTGTTGGATGCAGCTTTGGGTCTGGATGCTAATGGAAATCTCCCACTCATATGTCCTACTGTTGCCCTCAAAGTGCTTTGCAAGTTATATTCATTTCAACTGATTCATCTTTCTTTGAGTATTTTTGGGGGTTCTTTCTCTTAGTTTTTCCAAATCTCTACCATGGAGGGGTTTTCTTCCCTTTTTTTGTCAAGTTGTGATTGTATCACCAATAATACTATTTGTCTCTCCTGGTCTTCAATCAGATGGCTTTTCTTCAGGTGTAAGCACTTAATCTCTCACAGTAACTACAAAGTACCCAGAGGCTTTGTGTTGGGTGTCCAATAAAGAAGTGAAATTTAACCAAAGAAAAACACTGAACGCATTTTCTATATTCCTGACATCCAGTGAGTTAGGGCAACAGAAATGTTTAACCTATTTCTTTAATAATATGGAGCCTGATCCAATTCTCCCTGAAGGAACATCATAGTCTTTCCACTGACTTTCATATGTCTGGAGCACATACACAGTGTACGTAGTGTATCTCCACCACATCAATAACTCATGGAATGTTCTCCTAACCTTTAAAGAGTATATGGTACATTTTACCTATATATATACACACATATAAAATGGGTATGATTTTACTGCCATGGCTAGGCATAAAAGTAATCTTTAGGAAGTCTTACCTTGTAGCTTGTGCCTACTCCAATACTGAAGTCTACAGCAAAATCTGAATCTGGAGGAATGAAGGGAAGCCATTATTACTTTTTCTATGAAAATGCTATTTTTATTAAAAGCAGAAGGTGAGCTGAAGGCACCAATCCTCTTTAAAATAACTTGGGGTTTAGCATCAATAATGGAAATATACACACTGTGGCTGGGATATGTCTAGCACCTCTCCCATCTTTTCTGACTGTCCATAAATAAAAAGTTTAAGGCCAATGAATATAATCAATGAATGATCTTAATGTTCTGCTCTCAAATTGTTTCCATTTCACAGGAAGTTCAAGTTTCCTTCAGTAAATGGTTTATACTTTCCCATGCATTCTTACATTCTAGTAAAATCTATTTTATATGGATTAAGGCTTAGTTTATTTATTGGGGAAGTACAGGAACGCCACAGAATAATCAAGAATGTGATATTTTTAAGGTTAAATTTCTTTAAAATAGTCAGCAACTCCTTTTCCCCTGCCATTTTGAATAGGGTATGTGCATCACTGCTTTCAGTTTCTTGGGCAGATAGTGCTAATTTCCTAAACAACAGCCTTACACAGGTTTAGACTATCTGAAATGCAAGTCTAAGATCAGAAGTGATAACAAACCTTTGCAACTGCAGAGTTCCCTGCTGCTTTCCATGGAGCTCTGGAAGGGGCAGCAGATCCCTGTGCAAGGATCAGACCCCAGGACTGGATCTTCGATTGCTCCAGGCAGGGGGAATTTGCCAGCTGGTATCCCAAACAGCGGAAGTGTGGCACATTTTACTGCTCTTTGATTGTGTTGAGACCTGGAACCTCAAGAACTGAAAAACATGGTGGGAAAAGAGGACATGTCAACTGCTCCTAATGAATCTGATTTACTATGTGTAAAGAAAAACATCACCTTTTTTTATAAAACCATGTAGTTATTTTTCTGAGAACAAATTTTCTCAACAAATTAAACACCTTCTACTTTACAAGGAATGCAAACCTCCGTTGATTGTAAATACAGTATATCCTGCTAAAATACTGAAGGAGATAAAAACCTAAGCATTCCTGCAGGAGTGAACTCTAAAAATTAAAGAGCTGGAATTTTCCACGTTCATTTTATTAAAATTTCTCCAGTATCTATAATGAGCCCTTTATCACTAATTTACTTCAAACACTTGCTGGCTTTTTGGTACTGGCTCTAGGAAAATCCTCCACTCACTCTTGCCATTTTCTTTCCACTGGTCTAGAGGAAGGTTTGTTAACAGCCCTTCCTTGCCTACTTTTATA
>VYZW01047994.1:0-11935 GCA_013401315.1 Balaeniceps rex
AAAAGTAACTCTAACTCAGCTGAAACCAGGACAGCTGTGCTTTACTGAGAGTCAATGCTTTGTGAGAATGCATCAATACATGTGAATGAGGTATTCAGCAAAGTAGATCAGGTGTGGACAGAAGTCCAGAGATACTTGCTGAAGGTAAGTATTAGGTGACCCAATGATAACGGGTGGTTGATCGCTTCCATTGCATGGAAAGGTAGCTGGTTACAGTATTAATGGTAGGTTGGCCATTTTGCTGTGGGCAGATCTTTGTAAAAGAGTGGATTGAACTGACTTTAATGCACATTAGTTCCTATCCTTCCTCCAGAACTTAAAGAAGAAATTACATTAATATGATGGGGAATACTGGTATGATAAAGGGCACATCTTTGTAAGTTTTCAAACACTGCGTATCCTGGGTTTGTTAGTATATTTCCTTTGTGTGGAAGGGAAGAGGGGAACTGTACCTGTCCTGCATCATTCATTTCTGCAGTGACATATTACCTGCATGTCTTCCACATCTTTCGTGCTGAAGACAGGAGAAATAGAATAGCTACTTAGGCATTAAAGTTCAACCAGGGTATAACAAATTTAAATCCTATTTCTGATTGATTACAGATTTAATGTTCCACTCCAAGCATCAAAACAGTTCACTTCCTTCTTAGTAATTTTTTTTTTCTCAGCATTGTATTCACTAGTATTTTAGATGGTGAAATCCTTGAAAGAAAAAGGGTTTTTTGTACAGAGGGCCATCAGGGGTCTGAAAGTGTCTTTATATGAGCAATAAATAATATTAGCCATTCTATTAAGTTCCAGTCCAACATGACACTATTTTCATGAAACAGAGTGGCCTGCTCCAATTCATATGTGACAACAGCAGAAAAATGACAGTACGAAATGTTATTCACAAGCTCATGCACATCCATAACCCCATCATTTTCTTTCAGTGATAAAAGAGTTAAAGAAATGTAGAACAAGAGTACAACTGAAACTACACAATAAAATGAAAATTAAATAGAAGAAAAAGCTTTACATTTTTGAATGATCATTTGAATGTAATAGACTTCTGATTAATAAGGTAAATAACTAGAAGTGCAGAGTATAGCAAAGAATATTCAATCCTTTTCTATCAGCTAAATTAGATGATGAGTCTGTGAAAATGAAGATTTTTGCAGGATGTACATGAAGAGCTGAACCTAATCAGGCCTTAGAAGGATCATTTTTCTCCGGCGTTTTGTAACTAGGTTAGAATTTTTAATGATTCTTTTTGGTGGAGCTTCTAAATTGCAGAGAGCAAAAGAAAGCTTTATTTATTGTAGAAATTTTCAGAGCTCCATGAACTCTTTAGGTTTATCTTTCAACTAAGGTGTGATTTTCAAGGAACTAGCAAATAACAGTTTTCATTCATTAAATGAGAAAATAGTTCAACTTCTTTTTAAAATGGAATAAGTGCAATAAGTTTTGAAAAGGAGCTTATCCTTCTTCTGTTGTAAGTCAGAGTGAAACTCAATTTTTTTTTAAGGTTTATGTTTTGTCATTTGCAGGATTTCTTGGATTAGAAGAATTTTTCAGTGAAGATTTTGCTCTGCAACTTTTAGTCTGTCATGTAAAGCTGTTCTTGAATCTTCACACAGCAAGTGTAAAATCACTGAATCTTCTAATCTGTTGACTCACGGTCTAATAAGCTGAACTGAGGATGTATATAGTGAAAAAAATATTTTTTTTGTAATGAGATATAAGTAAAATTTAATGAAGAAACTCACACCTCATATTTTCTTTTCCTCTAGATTGAGACTGGAATAACTGAATGCTTTATTCGATTAATAATATTCACTCTTGGTATTATTCAATTCAATCAATGCTACTGCTGTTTCTTATGCCTTCCACACCTGTAAGTCTGGGGGATATGATTTTGGGAGATACAATGCATCCAGAGGAGGGCAACAAACCTGGTTAAAGGCCTGGAAGGAATGTCCTATGAGCAGCGGCTAAGGACTTTGAGTTTGTCTAGTTTGGAGAAAAGGAAGTTGAGGGGTAACCTCATTGATCTCTACAGCTTCCTGAGGAGAGGAAGTGGAGATGGAGGTGCTGGGCTCTTCTCCCTGGCATCCAGTGATAGGATGCATGGGAATGTCTCAAAGCTGTGTAGGGGAGGTTTAGACTGGGCATTAGGAATCATTTCTTCACCGAGAGGGTGGTCAAACACTGGAACAGGCTTCCTAGAGAGGTGGTCAATGCCCCAAGCCTGTCAGTGTTTAAAAGGCATTTGGACAATGCTCTTATGCAACATGCTTTAACTTGGTCAGCCCTGAATTGGTCAGGCAGTTGGACTAGATAATTGTTGTAGGTCCCTTCCAACTGAAATAATCTAATCTAATCTAATCTAATCTAATCTAATCTATTCTAACTGGAAAGGATACATATTTTCCTAATTTATTTGATTTTATTTTTAATAATTTTATCAAATCACCAGAAGGATCTTCAAATATATTTTAGAGAGAATATGTTTCCTTCAACCAGACAAGGAATAAACTTACATAAACTATCAGCGTGACAACTACACTAATAAGGCGGAATTATAAAGAATATAACATCAGCCAGTTCTTGAAGCGGCATTCTCAGAATCTGGATTTGTGAGTAAGTATTTATTTTTCCAAATTGTTAATTTTCTCCCCCCATCCATCTCTTACACCCTTTTTCATTAGAGTAGATAATCATACATACCTGGGATCTCTGTGCAAAAGCAATCACTCACCACCTCCCACTAGCAGATAGATTCTTAGTGAGTCTCCCAGCTAAGGCTACTTGGGAAGACCAAACCCCCAGTTAGATGATGTGGAATATGCCTTTGGTCAGTTTGGGTCAGTTGTCCTGGCTGTGTCCCCTCCCAGACTCCTGCCCACCCCTAGCATACTTGCTGGGACAGCAGAGTGAGAAACAGAGATGCCTTGATGCTGCTCAAGTGCTGTTCAACAATAGCCAAAACATTTGTGTGTTATCAACACTGTCTTAGTCACAGATCCAAAACACAGCACCCTATGGGCTGCTATGAAGAAAGTTGACTCCATTCCAACTAGACTCACTACAATTTTTTAGCTGTCAATTCTTTCTGAAATATTTCAGTGCCATTAAAAATCTCCCTAAAACCTCTTTTTGTGTCTTACTCCTTTCTCCCTCAGCCTTATCCAAAAGTTTTTTCATAGGTCAATGTTGGTCCTTGTCACTGTAATTGTGGGATCCTTCCCCTTCTTTGTGTGTGAGAGGTGTTGGTTTTGGCTTTTTTTTTTTTTTTGGGGGGGGGGTAGAGTGCAAAATTATTTTTCATATTTATAAAGTTATTTCCAACTTAAGTGACTATTTTGCCTAGTCTTATATGCTCCTTGATACAGTAGCTTCACTAAGAAATTGTATTTTTTGTGTAATTTCCTTCAACATCAATCATGATTAAGTCATAAGTCTATCAATTTTAACTTAACTTGAGAGTTTGGCCATCTACTGTCTAAATTACGATTCATTGGACTAAAACCTGTTAATTCATGCACCTTTCTGAAGCCTTTAGAAACTAAAGGAAATGAACAAGGTTTGCCAGCTCTAAGTAAAGTCTTTCTTATGCAATGCATTAGCTAACTGAGGAAGAGGAAGCCAGATGATCTCTTTCCACAGGGCACAAACATCCTGCAGTTTTTATGCTAATTATGGCTTACTAAAAACATCACAGAACACACGTGGAATTAAATGAATATGTGCTGAGGAAATCCTGAAATCTACAACCAAAGTCCAAAAGACTTAAGTATGAATAGATCAAAGTTAAATGTTACACCACAGGGCCTTAGGGTACAAACATACTTCGATTCTACTAAAATTAACAGAAAAATCAAAGCAAGACAGGATCAAAACTTTTACAAGTATGCTAACTCACCTGTACAAAACCAGAACTCCAGACTTTTCACACACTTTTTGAAGTGGAACACATGTGCTGTGACGAAGAAATTGGAGGTTACAAGACTCATCCATCGTTCGTGAAAACCTGCATTCAACTCTAGAGTGAACAGATTTGAACTGAGAATCAATCCCAAAGGCAACTTTCTGATGTGACTGAAAGTGAAATTAAACCTAAAAATCACATTGAAATTAAATGATCTCAGTCAAAGGTTAGGTTTCTTGTTTGAGTATTGACCATCGATTTACCTTCTTTATATAGCTCTTTGTATCCAGCAGCACAAGTGGCATCCACATATACCTTATATATTTTCTTTTGGGAAATTCTTCACTGACATTTCTAATCCCATCTAGCATGTATACTTAAGTTTAAATTTTCCCCTTTAATTGCTTCCAAGGCTTCCCAAGAAACTCAACTTCTCTTTTTGCAGATGTTTAAAATAATCACTCCTTCATCCTTCCTGCCTAGATATTAGTATAGCGTGACTCCTGCATGTCAACCACTGGTGCTTTCTTCAGGAGCCCAAATGCTTTGCAGTGGACGAGATCAAGAGTTGGCACATTGAAATGTTATTCCTGATGTTCACAGAGTAATTAATAATGAGAATCCTTTCTCTTATTTGTCAGTTTTCATACACAGAACCCAAACTAATTTTAGTATTATAACTGAAGAGGCCTAAAATAAATGCTGCAGTCATGTCAACTTAATACTTATGAAGCTTGCATGTTTAACCTGCCATTTGATTTCCAAGTACAATCATTGTCCACTGGTGTCCTGGCTTCAGCTGGGATAGAGTTAATTTTCTTTCTATCATCTGGTATAGTGCTGTGTTTTGGATTTAGGATGAGAATAAAGTTGATAACACGCTGATGTTTTAGTTACTGTTGAGCAATGCTTACACAGAGTCAAGGCCTTTTCCTGCTTCCCACATTGCCCCACCAGCGAGTAGGCTGGGAGTGCACAAGCAGTTGGGAGGGGATGCGGCTGGGACAGCTGACCCAAACTGACCAAAGGGATGTCCCGTACCATATGATGTCATGCTCAGTATCTAAACTAGGGGAAAATGTGTCCGGCGGTCCGCTGCTCAAGACTCTGCTACTTGGGAACTGGCTGGGCATCGGTCAGCAGGTGGTGAGCAATTGCATTGTGCACTGCTTATTTTGTATATTCTTTTAGCATTGTTATTATTTTCCCTTTCTTTTCTGTTCTATTAAATTGTCTTTATCTCAACCCACAAGTTTTACCTTTTTTTTCCTGATTCTCTCCCCCATCCCACTGTGGCGGAGTGAACGAATAGCTGTGTGGTGTTTAGCAGCCTGCCGGATTAGCAAATCCTCTCCAGGTAACATATCTCTGTCCTGAAATTCATTGTAAGAATCTTTCCTCTTTTCATCTGGAAAAATCTTTTTGTTTGTTTGTTTGTTTGTTTTATTATATAATTTTTTCTACCTAAACTGCAAGGTATTAAAAATTCTCAGGTAAAATTCTGAAAACACTTAGTTTTGAGTTGGTAAAATTTGTTTGATATTTGTGTGGAAACTTTTGCTCCAATACTGTCAAATTAAATATTTAATAACAGATATACATATTGTGGGAAAATAACGGGAGATTGGCAGGGAGGATTGTAAACACGCTCAAGTGACTTGCAGCTGGGGTGTCGAAAAACACATATATCGTGCTAATTGTCATTTGGCCTTGTGTGTTAGACAAGTAGAACATCTGAGTTTATATAACATAGGCCTGTGATAGACTTAGAGGCACCATATCGAACATGCTTGAGATTCCTGCCCTGCTGTGGGAAAGATCAAAGTACAGCAGTAAATTATGCCTGTGCAAATCCTTGAAATACAGGTGAAAAGAGTAGGTTTGGTGATTGTCTAGCATGGACTGAGCTCCACGGTGCCTGCATTCCTGCTTGTGTGTCTCTGCCCTGGTGCTGCTTCGGGAATCCCCTGGTTGGTGAGGTAATGAAAAAAAATCTACTCTTTGCATTTCATCTGTGGTTTTGTGGTTGTTCCTGCGTCCCGTGTTTGCTGGCTCACTGTGGTGGGTTGACCCTGGGTGGACGCCAGGTGCCCACCAAAGCCGCTCTATCACTCCACTTCTCAACTGGACAGGGAGAGAAAATATAATGAAAAAGCTCATGGGTTGTGATAAGGACAGGGAGATCACTCAGCAATTACCATCATGGGCAAAACACTCGACTTGGGGAAAATCGGTTTAATTTATTACCAATCAAAACTGAGCAGGGCAATGAGAAATAAACCCAAATCTTAAAACACCTTCTCCCCACCCCTCCCTTCTTCCCAGGCTCAACTTCACTCCCAATTTTATCTCCTTCCTCCCCATAAGNCCTTCCTCCCCATAAGCAGCGCAGGGGGACGGGGAATGGGGGTTGCGGTCAGTTCATCACACTTTGTTTCTGCCACTCCTTCCTCCTCAAGGGGAGGACTCCTTACTCTCTTCCCCTGCTCCAGCGTGGGATCCCTCCCACGGGGGACAGTTCTCTATGAACTTCTCCAATGTGGATCCTTCCCATGGGCTGCAGTTCTCCACGAACTGCTTCAGCGTGGGTCCCTCATGAGGTCACAAGTCCTGCCACCAAACCTGCTCCAATGTGAGCTCCTCTCTCTCCACGGGTCCACAGGTCCTGCCAGGAGCCTGCTCCAGTGTGGGCTTCCTACAGGGTCACAGCCTCCTTTGGGCACACCCACCTGCTCTGGTGTGGAGTCTTCCACGGGCTGCAGGTGGATATCTGCTCCACCTTGGACCTCCATGAACTGCAGCGGGACAGCCTGCCTCACCATGATCTTCACCACGGGCTGCAGGGGAATCTCTGCTCTGGTGCCTGGAGCACCTCTTCCCCCTCCTTCTTCACTGACCTTGGTGTCTGCATGGTCGTTCCTCTCACATATTCTCACTCCTCACTCCAGCTGCAGTTTGTGTCCTGGTGGTTTGTTGTTTTTTTTCCTCCTTCTTAAATATGTTATCACAGAGGTGCTACCACTGTCGCTGATTGGCTTGGCCTTGGCCAGCGGTGGGTCTGTCTTGGAGCTGGTTGGCATTGGCTCTATTGGACATAGGGGAAGCTTCTAGCACCTTCTCACAGAATCCACCCCTATAGCCCCCCCTGCTACCAAAACCTTGCCATGCAAACCCAGTACACTCACACACATATCAATAAGAATTTTGTTGAGAGTCCCTTTTAAAAATTACATTCTAAATTCTCGAAATGGGGTGTTTTAATATTGTAAGATAGTTATGATTTCATTTTATTTCTGTTTTCTTTAAATCACCATTTCAGGTGTGGCATTTTTAGCAAAAAAAAAATTGGTGCTGGAACATATTTATTGATCTAACTTTTCTTGTAAGCCACATGTGCCTAGTAGTTTGCAGGATGTGACTCCTGTATTTATAACATGTTAGGGGAAAATATTGAGCTGCATTGGACAACCCGAGAGAAGTGAGGCTGCTGCAGCTCCCTGCCACCAGGTCCAATTAGTAATGAGGCTAAAAATGTATTCCCAGTAGGCACATGTACACAGAGCACACATGTACACCATATATGTACATATACACACAGCTGGCCACACGGATCACAGACACACAGTGCACTCACACAAACACAGCACCAATGGCCTTATCCTGTTCCCCTCTTTGACTAAGCAGAATAGAGGTCCACTAGAGACAATACATTTATGTATATATACACATATGCAAAATGTGGGTTGCTTCAGCACCTGGGCACAGGCACTCAGTTTTCCCAGTAGCTGCCCCTGGAGCCCAGTCTTCCCAGATCCTGGCACCTGGACATACAAGCCCCTGAGGCTGCAGCCCCACTCCAGTTGCTGGTACAGACCCTCTGACTCATACACACACAGGCATACACACACATACACACACACACACACAGAGTTGGATGGAAATTCTTTGGTCCCTAGTAGCTGACCCCCCAAACATGAAGTCACCTTTAGAGACACCAGCAACACTGGACTTCAGGAGACCAGATTTTGGCCTCTTCATGGATCTGCTTGAAAGGGTCCCATGGGATAAGGCCCTGGAGGGAAGGAGGGCCAAAGAAAGTTGATTGATATTCAAGGATCATCTCCTGCAAGCTCAGGAGCAGTCCATCCCAACAGGCAGGAAGTCAGGAGAAAAATCCAGGAGGCCCATGTGGATGAACAAGGAGCTTCTGACCCAGCTGAAACACAAAAAGGAAGTACACAGAAGATGAAAACAGACACAGATAACCTGGGAAGAATACAGAGACAATGCCCAAGCATGCAGGGATGAAGAAAGCCAAAGTCCATCTGGAATTGTATTTGGCAAGGGATATCAAAGACGACAAGAAGGGCTCCTACAAGTTGGACTACAAGGTGACAAAAGGAAGGCTAATGAAAATGTGGGCCTGCTGCTAAACGGGGCTGGGGACATCATGATAGAGGACATGGAAAAGGCTGAAGTACTGAATGCATTCTTTGCCTCAGTCTTTACTAGCAAGACTGGCCTTCAGGAATCCCAGGGACCGGGGGGAAAGGCTGGAGCAAGGAAGATATACCCTTGGTGAAAGAGGATCAGTTCAGGGAATATTTAAACAAACAGGACATATAAGTCCATGAGCCCGGATGGGATGCACCCACAAGTGCTGAGGGAGCTGGCTGGTGTCATTACAAGGCCACTCTCAATAATCTTTGAACAGTCAAGGAGAATGAGAGAGGTGCCTGAGGACTGGAGTAAAGCATATGCCACTGCTATCTTCAAGAAGGGCAAAAAGGAGGACCCAAGGAACTCCAGGCCAGTCAGCCACACCTTGATCCTTGGGAAGATGATGGAGCAGCTAATCCAGGCACATGAACAACAAGAAAACCATCAAGAGTAGTCAGCATGGCTTCACCAAGGGGTAGTCGTGCTTGACCAATTTGATAAACTTCCACAATGAAATGACTGGCATGGTAGATAAGGGGAGACCAGTCGATATTTTCTACCTGGACTTCACTGGGGTCTTTGACACTGTCTCCCATAAGAGATCCTTTTCTCATAGAGAAGCTGTTGAGTATCGGCTGCCTGAGCAGACAGTGAGATGGACTGAATGTCATCAATGTATAAAAATACGTGAAGGGAGGGTGCAAAGACGACAGAGCCAGCTCCTTTAAGTGGTGCCCAGTGACAGAACAAGAGGCAATGGGCACAAATTGAAACACAGGAAGATTCCTCTGAACATCAGGAAACACTTTTTCACTGTGAGGGTGACTGAGCACTGGCATAGATTACCCAGGGAGGTTGTGGTGTCTCCATCATTGGAGATATTCAAAAACCGTCTGGACATGGTCCTGGGTAACTGACTCTAGGTGGCTCTGCTTGATCCGGGGGTTGGACCAGACAACCTCCAAAGGTCCCTTCCAACCTCAACCATTCTTTGATTCTGTGATTCTGTGAAAGGAATTTATAAAAGGAAAGGAAAGACTGTGCTGATTGAGCGTGGCCAGATAAGCATACTGACAAGCAAATTCTTTACAGCGACCAGCCGTTTTTATCCCCTTATACTTCTACTTTCCTGTTCTTGTTCCTTCAGAAATCACCTAAATCTCTTCCTTTTCCTGGTTTTGATTCCTCTCCTAAACATCTCATAATAAATCTCATGCAATCCCCAAATGCTTTTCCCCTGTACCCCATAATGTGTCCAATATCGCTAGGCAGCAATCCCCCTCAAGCCAGAAGGTGATACAGCATTAATTCATCCTGATTTGTTTTACATCTGGACAATGGGGCTGAGGCCCTCCTCGGACATCCCTGGGAGGGGTCCAGATGGGGTGTCACTTCCTCTGAGTCCTCCGCTTGGGTTTTCCACCTTCCTTTTTGCTCCTGTGTTTTTCTGGGTTTGTGGACTTGGGCCTTAAATGGGCTGATAGCCCCTGTGAAGGGCCTGCAACTAGCCAGGGCTCCCTCATCTGTCGTTGTCCTTCTGTGTTCTTTTGTGAATGAGCTTTTGTCACATAACTTAACATAAAATATCTTACTTGACTGCATTTTGAAGAATAGAGATGCACCATTTTTCATAGAATTTCAAAGGCATTCAGTTAGATACACAAATTCTTTGTAGACAGGGTGACTGCACACATCCAATTTTCAGAAAGATAGATGGTGGCTTGAATTTGAATTAAGAAAAAAACAGAGTATTGCTGGAGAAATTTGTATCACTGCTTAAACGCTACTGAATCTGAAAAGTTAACAGGACTTGAGAGATAAACCAGCATTACCATGTTTTTCTTTTTTTAAAGTACTGCTTCTAGAAACGATTGTGACAGATACATAAAACAGCAGTAAAAAAAAGGAGAAAGAAGGATCATGGGGAAAAAGAGATTACAAGAAAATTGAACAAAATAATCACAAATAACTGAGAAGACAATAAAATGGAAAATAGTGGTGAAAATGGAGATGAAACAGGTCTCATGTCTATCCAAACAGAGATATCATTGCTGGCTATTGAGGCCTTATGGACTCACTTCCCAAAGGCAGCAGTCTCCTGTTTGGTCTTTTTAGGGGAGGGCTTTAATCCTAGCCCACTGTGAGAGTTTCCTTTTAAGAAATAAGACTGAAATAATTCAAGAGCAAGTTCATTAAAACTAAGCAATATTTATTGATTCTTTCACTTACTTATACAAAATACGATCTGAAAGAAATTCTACTTGTACAGCACCTTACCTAGTCTTCATATTTCCGCTGATAACCAAGATCAGTCACACGTCTGTTCCCCTCTGTGAGTTGAGACAAATAACCTGTATTTTCTGTAATCTGCTGACTGGGGTTCATCTCAGACTAACTTCAAATACAGATTTACTTTCCCCACATACTACTCTCTAGCTGTTATTTCTAGCAGTTACAAAAAATAGAAATGCCAGAATGTTCTTTCAATGGGAAACTGTGCTTGTTTACTGTTTTGTCTTAAACCAGAAAACAAAACCAGAGATCCCTTTTAAGTTTGTGCTTCATTTTCAGGGGAAGGGAGGTTTGAATAGATGCTGACATCGTGTCTTGTAATTTTTCCTTCACTAATTTGTGTCCACTTCTTTTCATATTTTGTGGGGGGAAAAAAAATCAGATGAACAGCAATAGATCTACACTAAGAAATGAAATTAAAAGGGACAATAGTGCAAATCATTGATCTATGAAGGCAAGCCAGCTATTTCAGTTTATTAACAGCTCAACTGTCAGTTTCTGATTAGGCCTGTATATCAAATAGTAGTTCATGTCTAAACCATTGGTAATTAATACACTCTCATTGTCAGATGAATACAGAGCATCAAATTCTCAAAAAAATGAGTTGCAGATCAGAATAAAAAAAACCAAACCAAACCAAAACAAAACCCCCACCAATCTTGTTAAAATAAGTTTTCATATGCAAAATGAACTGATATTTTTATCAACACAAAAAACCTATTCTAAAATGCACTGAAGCCAACAGAAAACCTTCCACTGATGTTAATGAGCTTTAAAATTATTATAATCTTCTTATAAAGACTCTTAACAATACTAGAAATTTGTGACAACTAAAAATTAACTTAGCATTATAAAAATGAAAATATCTAATATATCATCTGACAATGATAGGTGAGAATTTTTTCCATTCTGGTTTACTTTATTTGTTCTATTCAGAGACATCACTATAAAGACAGGAACAGATGTAAATTGTAATATGTCCCAGGCAGGTAACTAAGTGTTGATCTTTTTCTTAAAGTTGAGATGTGAGAATAGTTATTAAATTTTTTAATTTAAATATATCAGACTGGACTATATGACTTCACTGGTGTTGAGGCTATCATTATTTTGGCCTAACTTCTTGTTGATGACAGGAATCAAAACAGGGAAACCTAACCTGAACCACAAAGCAAAGACAAAAACTGGATCAAGGAAAAAGCATGTTACAGATCCACAGCTACTGATAGACAACGATACTGTAAATGATTTGATAAAATTCATAGAATCATAGAATCATAGAATTCTTTGGGTTGG